>PVKV010006613.1:0-57341 GCA_004027835.1 Alouatta palliata
AGGAGCACCCAGATACATAGGGCAACTTCTTGGTGACTTACAAAGAGACTTGGACTCCCACACAATAATAGTGGGAGACTTTAACACTACATTGTCAATACTGGACAGATCAATGAGACAGAAGGTTAACAAGGATACCCGGGACTTGAACTTAGACCTCGAACAAGTAAACTTAATAAACATTTACAGAACTCTCTACTCCAAACCCACAAAACATACATTTTCTTCAATGACACATCACATCTATTCTAAAAGTGACCACATGGTTGGGAGTAAATCACTCCCCAGCAATTGCATAGCATTTCATAGGTTTAAATGAAATACTGGTTGGCTGTTTGTTATTTTCCTCCCTTATTCCTTCCTGTCTCCATTGTATAACACAATTATTAGTATAAAAGAGCTTTTCAATACCCATTTTTGGACTGCATTCTAGCCTGGGCAATAGAGCAAGATTCCCATTCTCGCTCCCTCTTTTTTTTCTTTTTCTCTTTTATTCTCTTTTCTTCCTTCTCTCTTTTTTCTTTTCTTTCTAAAAAAAAAAATAGAAAAGCTTCAGGAGAAAGCCTAAAATTTTAGATTTTTAACAAAATTTGCTCAGGCCACTATAATGCACAATTCTGAGAATTAGTGCATCAGGCAATCACTTCAGTCTCATCCCTCACCCACATGGCTAATTCCCTTTATCAGTTGGAGATGTGTTTGAGACACGGTAGATAAAATTTAAATGAGATTAAGTTTTAATGTCTCCATTTCAAATCTCTCAGATTGTGCAGACAGGGTAGGTAAACATGACGTTTTTAAGGATGGAAGGGTCGTGAGAGATAGTAGAATATGTCTGCTCCATAACAGTTACTCAGGTTATGTTTGACAAATAAACTGAAAGAATGGATAAATACAGATGAGGACTTAAATATTTTTAAATAAACTCCTCTAAAGCAGTATTTTTGCTATAGTAATCACTTATATTATTTTTATTTTCAAAGAATACAAGTAAAATGAAATGATCTATCATTGTTTGCATATGAGATAAATCTACATGTAAGAAAAATATATGTACATAATAAAATATATACATAAAATCTGGAGATATATAAAAACATTCCCTTTTTATTTCTGAAGAGGCTAAAAGTTCAAAGATAATAACACACAATAACAATAATGATGATAAAAAATAGAAAGTTAGAGATTTTTATCTGGGCAAGATTCATATTCCTCTTTCCAAGAATCATCGCATTAATAATAAACTTGTACTAGAAGTGTTGTGCATGCTCACTGCAGCAATCAGGTAAGAAAAAATCTACTTAAAATGCAAATGCCCAGAAATTAGAAATGTTATATTTTGTTCACATTTTTTAACACAAAACCATAGTATATTTGTGTGTGTGTATAATCAAACTGATTCTTTTTTTTTTTTTTTTAAAGACGGGGATTTCACCATGTTGGTCAGGCTAGTCTTGAAGTCCTGACCTCAGGTGATTCGCCCGCCTTGGCCTCCAAAGTGCTTGGATTACAGGCGTGAGCCACCACGCCCAGCTCAAACTGATTCTTTTTTCCTTGCTGGTGATAACAAAATACATCTGGGCACATCAACATATTTCTATGTCTATTGTCACATTCAGTGCTCACATATTATTCCATCCTATGGCTGCAACAGAAATTTATTTATACTATTCATTCTATCTGTTCTTTTTAAAATGAGTGCTGCAAAAAACAAAGCGCATGTATCTCTACTTCCTAAGGGTATTTTAGTAAGATGGAATTGATGGGTAAAGAGTATACACATTTTTTAAACATAGTACTTACCACCAAACTGTCTATTTAAAAAGTCATCAGCAACTTAAACTTTAAGCAGCATCACAAAGCATCCTCACACATATTGTGGACAGAAAACAGTTTCATTCCTCTTTTAATTTAAATTCTTATTCCAGAAACGGAAAGGATTTTTTCCTATGTACATAAGTAACTTGTAAATATGCAAAAATGTTCTTTGCCCAGTTTTATTGAGTTTTTATTTGATTTGAAAGAATTTTCTATAAAATGAAGATGGCCTTTTGATCTAATGTATATATATGTAACTCTTCATCTAATTTGTATATATAACTGATATACACATAACATTATACATGTAATATATATGCTATACATACCAGTACTATACATATCATATGATATATAATGAATTCCCTGCAAAATGAAAACACACTTCTCATCTGAATATATACATAATATAGTAAATACTTTTCAAGTATGTTTTCTTTCATTTCTCATCTTTTTCTGATACACAGGCAGTTTTAATTTTTAGTTTGCTAAATTAACCTTCAGAATGCCTGCCTCTGAGGTCATTCTTAGGAAGGCCTTTGTCAACATAAAATATAGCTGTAAAGTAAGCATTTCTGTTTCCTTCCAATACTTTTCTCACTTGCATATGTAAAAGTTTCAATCTGTGTTCCATCAGGCACTCATGTTTGTAATATAAAATTTCATTAGTTTTCTTCAAAGAGCAGGCATTTTCTCATTAATAATCCATCCTTTCCTATTCATATCTGTGAATGTTATCAATCCTTACATATATCATTTCAGTGTTTCTGGATTTTCTATTCTGTTCCATGCATCTATCTGTATTTTCAGCTGTTAGTAAACAATTAATTATAGAAATTAATAGCACATTTTAATATCTAGAGAAGCCAGTATTTTCTTCAGTCCACTATAAAATTTAAAACGTCATCACAATAGTAAAAGCAGTAAAATAGTAAAAAGACGCATTTTATATCACAAAAAGACAACATTTTTGGTGTCGTGCAAAAATGTTAAAACCTTGAATTTTCACTCGGTTTATGTACAATTGATACACACAGAAAGAACTCACATTTTGCGAAAAATGTGTCTTCTCATTCAAGAACACAAAACCCATCTCCCACTTCCAAGTTTCCCTCTAAACCCTTCAGTAAAGAACTGATCTATGTAAAACGGGCAGTTTTATCTGAGAAATTTTCGCCTACTGAAAATGACTCCTGGCATTTTTGATAGGGGAGTGAGTTCTCTCAGTAGGGACCTCCTGTAATGTATAAAACACCATGTTTTAAACGTGAATGTTGGATTCAAGATGACCAATTAGCAGCAGCTCAGGATTGTAGCTCCCACTGAAAGCGCAGAGAGTGAGTGGACGCCACATTTTCAGATGAATTTTTATTGCCCACGGACCAAGAGATTCCCAGTGGAGGAGCCCCATGGGTCACCAGCGCGACTCTTTTGGCCAGCCCGGCGGTTCTCAGTCCGGAGTATACGGGACTGAGTGCCCTTTTGGTTAGCCTTTGGAGCTCTGGGAAGGCAGTCTCCCATTCAGTTGATTGAAAAGTGGACTGAAGTGGGGAACCAGACCGGGAGATTCTCGGGCAGAAAAGCGCCACGAATCTTAATGTCGCTGTTTCAGCCGGTTTAGTGGGCCGCCACAGGGGAAGGCTGGTGCCCCCCTAAAAGAAAAAAACAGAAATTGGAACTGCTGAGGATTGAGAGTTTCACAGCAAACACAGCTGAACCCGGGAAGGTCCAGCTCTGTGGGGGAGGGGCGTCCGCTGAAGGAAAACTAAGAAACAGAAAAAACTTTACCACCAACAAGCTGGACGTCCACTCAGAGACCTAATGTGAAAGTCAGCAATTACACAGACGACAGGTGGATAAATCCACAAAGATGGGAAGAAAGCAGTGCAAAAAGGCTGAAAACACCCGAAATCAGAATGCCTCTCCTCCTACAGAGGATTGCAGTTCCTCATCACCAATTGAACAAGGCCTGATTGAGAATGAATGTGAGGAATCAACAGAATCAGGCTTCAGAAGGTGGATGATGAGAAACTTCTGTGAGCTAAAAGAACATGTTCTAGCCCAATGCAAGGAAACTAAGAACCTTGAAAAAAGGTTTGAAGAAATGTTTAAGAGCATGGACAATTTAAAGAGGAATATAAGTGAATTAATGGAGCTGAAAAACACAATACGAGAACTTCGCGAAGTATGCACAAGTTTTAACAGTTGAATTGATCAAGCAGAAGAAAGGATTTCAAGGGTCAAAGACCAACTTAATGAAATAAAATGAGAAGACAAGATTAGAGAAAACAGGGTAAAAAGGAATGAGCAACGTCTCCAAGAAATATGGGACTATGTGAAAAGACCTAATCTACATTTGATAGGTGTACCTGAATGTGACAAGGAAAATGAATCCAAGCTGGAAAATATTCTTCAGGATATCATCCAGGAAAACTTTCCCAACCTAGCAAAGCAGGACAGTACTCAACTCAGGTAATACAGAGAACACCACAAATATATTCCTTAAAAAGAGCAACCTCAAGGCACATAATCATTAGATTCACTAGGGTTGAAATGAAGGAAAAAATACTAAGGGCAGCCAGAGAGAAAGGTCAGGTTACTCACAAGGGGAAGCCTATCAGACTCACAGCAGATCTCTCAGCAGAAACCCTACAAGCCAGAAGAGAGTGGGGGCCAATATTCAACATCCTTAAAGAAAAGAACTTTCAACCCAGAATTTCATGTCCAGCCAAACTAAGTTTCATAAGTGAAGGAAAAATAAAGTTTTTTACGGAACAAGCAAGTAATCAGAGATTTCATTACCACCAGGCCTGCTTTACAAGAGCTTCTGAAAGAAGCACTATATACAGAAAGGAACAACCAGTATCAACCACTCCAAAAAACCCATCAGTAAGCTGCATCCAGACCCATCTCACATGCAAGGATATACAGAGACTCAAAACAAAGGGATACAAGAAGATTTACCAATCAAATGGTGGGGGGTGGGGGGGAAAGAAGGAGTTGCAATTTTCATCTCTGATAAAATAGACTTTAAAATAACAGAAACCAAGAGAGATAAGAAGGACACTGTATAATGGTAGAGGGATCAATGTAACGGGAAGAGCTAATGATCCTAAGTCTATGTGTACCCAATACAGGAGCACCCAGATACATAGGGCAAGTTCTTGGTGACTTGCAAAGAGACTTGGACTCCCACACAGTAATAGTGGGAGACTTTAACACTACATTGTCAATATTGGACAGATCAATGAGACAGAAGGTTAACAAGGATACCAGGGACTTAAACTTAGACCTCGAACAAGTAAACTTAATAAACATTTACAGAACTCTCTACTCCAAACCCACAAAACATACATTTTCTTATGGTTGGGAGTAAATCATGCCCCAGCAATTACATAGCATTTCATAGGTTTAAATGAAATATTGGTTGGCTGTTTTTTTCCTCCCTTATTCCTTCCTGTCTCCCTTGTACAACACAATTATTAGTATAAAAGAGCTTTTCAATACCCATTTTTGGACTGCATTCTAGCCTGGGCAATAGAACAAGATTCCCGTTCTCTCTCCCTCTTTTTCTTCTTTTTCCCTTTCTTTCTCTTTTTTCTTTCTCTCTTACTCTCTTCTTTTTTTTTTTCCAAAAAAAAAAGTGAATGTTAAAAATAACAACAACGTATATGCCTAACTTTGTGAGTTAAATCACTCACATTCTCCACCAAGTGCTCCAGCTGGGGAATTAGGACGGATAAAGCAGCTGAGGCTCATTTGGCTCTGCTGCTCCGAGGGTGCCCGACGCCCTCCAATGCCCATTCCTAGGGGGGAAGCCAGGCCTAGGGAACCCTCCCACCCCGGGCTGAGCCCCGCTACCTACCTGTGCGGCGTGTCCCGGGCGTCCAGGTCTCTGCTCCTGCGCACCAGGCAGCTCCACCTCCGCGGCGTCGCCCCTAACAGCCGCCCTGTGATCTTCCCCGGTTCCGCAACACGGATTCTGTGCCCAGAAGCGGTGTAGACGGAGTCTATGGAGCCCAAAACCTGAGGTTCTGCTCTGCTTTGGCCCCTGGCTCCGAAGCCGAGGAACTTCTCAAGGTGGTGACTTCTCAGATCCCCAACAACCAGCTCCTGAACCGCGGCTCCTCCCCCCTCCCCCGCCTCCCCAGCACCAACCCCCAATCTGGAATCCCAAATCTGGTTTCTAGCCCAGAATCAGCCAACCAGCCAGGTCCACCACAGCCTTCAGCAGCAACACTCGCAGCCTCCGACCTCTCAGACCCAGCGAGCCCCGCAAAGCTGTTAGGCGCGCGCCTGCGCTACGGTGGCTGCCCGGCTCCCGGAAGCCATTCCCAGGTGTGCGCAGGCAGGTGGGTCTGCAGCCACGGGCAGACATCGCTGGGCTTCGGGTTCTACAGGGCTCACCTGGGCTGCCAGAGGACCGCAGGTGCAGGATCTCAGACGCGCATTTTATATCACAAACATGAGTTCCTGATGGAACATTATCAATCCTTACACATATCTCATATAATGAAGGAGGAGGAGGAGGCCTGTCTGATCCTCAGGCTGTCCCACTCCACTTCAAAGGAAGACTGGGTCTGGCACGCGCACTCCGCGGCACTGCAGCGGCTTTGCGGATGGCCTGCCTTCAGCGCTGAGACTCTGACCCCGGGGTCTGCCTGGCAGGTGTCAGAGAGCGGGAGACGCATGGAAAGTCAGGGGTTGCTTCTTCCCCCACCTGCCCCTACTGCTGCCCATGCGAGATGCGCAGTTTGCAAGTGCAGCTCTGGTACTGGCGCGGGATGGCGGAGCTTCCCTTGGGTGGCGTCAGGGTCTTCGAGTGAACAGCCCGTCTGGCCTGAGGGGCCACTCCTCTTGGACACCTCTCCAGATCCTGGGCCCCAGCCCTGGGCACTCTGCATCCACACCGATGAGACTGAGAGGCTGCCTGCCTGACTTTGTAGCCTGGGTGCCAAGCCTCAGGATTCCTGCTGCTGGGGGTGTGGCCCTGATCTGGGGTGTCCAGCCACTTGCTGCTCCCATGCCACATCTAGGCTGCAGGGGTGACTCGGGCACTGGTGATGTATTTGGGGCCAGGTACCTGATGTCCTCAAGGTCAAGTGCATCACCCGCACACCCGAGGATCTGCTGTGCCTTGGCCTCTTCCAGCAGTGCAGGGGCCACCAGGTGGCAATTTAGGAATTGAAGGAAATACTGTTTCTCTATCTTTTAGAAATAAATGATTTTGTTTTGTTTTGTTTTTGATGCTCAGCTACAGCACAACACAAAGGTGATGCAGAGGTGAAGGTGCACAGCCAGTTCCTCTATTGATTACCTCTAGACATAAATGTTCAACATAACTGCTTTGTCACCTTCACGTCAGCACTTACATATGCCTACAGATCTGTTCAATCACAACTGTTGGATTTAGAAATATTTAATAAACAATTATTTCATAATAATTTAATACCGAAACTATTTTTAATAGTTTGCCATCTCTGCAATCCTGAATTATTCATTTTTTCCCTTGTTTATAAAACCATTGCTATAGTAAAATCAAAATTACAAAACTCACATTTCATTGGAGTAAAAAGTCCAAAATAAAATTCTCCGTACAGGACTCTTGGGCTGTTTTCCTGCACGATCAGCCTGCTCCTCCTTTGGGGCCTATTTTTTCTACAATAAGCTCTTTACACTGTATGTATTTTCTTTTTTTTTTAAATTGCATTTTAGGTTTTGGGATACATGTGAAGAACATGCAAGACTGTTGCATAGGTACACACATGGCAGTGTGATTTGCTGCCTTCCTCCCCATCACCTATATCTGGCATTTCTCCCTATGCTATCTCTCCCCAACTCCCCACCCCCCCCACTGTCCCTCCGCTATTCCCCCTCGACAGACCCCAGTGTGTGATGCTCATTTCCCTGTGTCCATGTGTTCTCATTGTTCAACACCCGCCTATGAGTGAGAACATGCAGTGTTTGATTTTCTGTTCTTGTGTCAGTTTGGTGAGAATGATGGTTTCCAGGTTCATCCATGTCCCTACAAAGGACGTGAACTCATCGCTTTTGATGGCTGCATAGTATTCCGTGGTGTATATGTGCCACATTTTCCCTGTCCAGTCTATCATCAATGGGAATTTGGGTTGGTTCCAAATCTTTGCTATTGTAAACAGTGCTGCAATGAACATTTGTGTGCATGTGTCCTTATAACAGAACGATTTGTAATCCTTTGGATATATACCCAGTAATGGGATTGCTGGATCAAATGGAATTTCTATTTCTAGGTCCTTGAGGAATTGCCACAGTCTTCCACAATGGTTGAACTAATTTACAATGAAGTTATCTGCCATCTTTGTACTGCCTCTTGATGAAAATCTTTCTTCCAAGTTAGACAAATACTGGAACATCAGCTCTTTCCAGTAATAGCTCCATTTCAGTTTGAATTTCCAGAACTGTGGGTGCTGAATAACTGGCACTCTGACTTTAAGTGGTGTAGGAGGCCAGTAGGGGCACCAGCCATCACACTGGAAGCAAGAGGGCCCTGCAGTGTCCCAGGTGTTATAAGGGGGTGTCCTGCCACAATACTGAGCAAGAGGGTTCTGCAGTGTCCCCAGCTGCCAGCAGGGGACGTGCTGCCGATACACTGTGAGCAACAGGACCCTACAGTGCCCCCAGCAGCCAGTAGGGGACATGCCACCACTACACTGTGAACAAGAGGGCCCTATAGTGCCCTGAACAGCCAGCATGGGGTGGGCTGACCCTACACTATGGGCAAGATGGCCCTGCAGTGTCCCAGCTGCCAAGAGGGGGCACACAGGCACCACACCGTGAGCAAGAGGACCCTGTAGTGTTCTGGTTGCCGGCACGTGGGTGCTGCCACAACACTATGAGCAAGAGGGTCTTGAAGTGCCCCGAGCGGGCAGCGGGCAGTTAGCTGCCACTACACGGTACGAGGGCCCAGCAGCACAGGCACCACACCGTGAGAAAGAGGACGCTGCATTGCCCTGGTTGCCAGCAGGGGTCGTGTTGCCACTAACTGAGCAAAAGGGCCCTGCAGTGCCCTGGCCAATAGCGGATGATGCTGGTCACCGCACTGTAAGAGGGCCCTGCAGTCGCCCTAGCCGCCAGAAGGGGGAGAGGTCACAGCGCTGTGAGCAAGAGGTCCCTGCTGTGCCCGGCCGCCAGCAGGGGGCGCCCAAGCCCACCTTTTCAGATTCTTGAGGCTCTACCACCACCCGCTGTGAGTCACATCACAGTCACAGTGCCACCGTTTGTCGCGTCAGAGTGGTCTGCATAGTTGCGTTCTCCTCAGTACTAACCTGGGGGACAATGCAAGGGTGGAGCTGCATCCTCCTCAGCACAGACCCTGGGGTGGGGGTCTTACTGTAAGAGGGCCTTGCAGTGGCCCTAGCTGCTAGCAGGGGGAGCGGGCACAGCACTGTGAGCAAGAGGGCCCTGCACTGTCCGGCCATCAGCAAGGGGTGCCCAAGCCCGTCTTTTCAGATGGCAGATGCGCACCAGCGCTGTGACGCCACGCACGCCATTGTGGTGATACCATCTCAAAAGGCGGGCTCGGGCGCCCCCTACTGGGAGCTGGGACACTGCAGGGCCCTCTTTCTCCCAGTGTGATGGCTGGCGCCCCCTACCGGCCTCCTTCTACACCACGTTAAAGTCAGAGTGCCAGTTATTCAGCACTCACAGTTCTGGAAATTGGAACTGAAACGGAGCTATTACTGGAAAGAGCTGGTGTCCCAGTTCTTGTCTAACTTGGAAGAAAGATTTTCATCAAGAGGCAGTACAAAGATGGCAGATAACTTCCTTGAAAATAAATACAGTGTATAGAGCTTATTGTAGAAAATATAGGTAGGCCCCAAGGGAGGAGCAGGCTGATTGTGCAGGAAAACAGCCCAAGAGTCCCGTGCAGGGAATTTTATTTTGGACTTCTTCACATTCCTGCGTCTGTCTCAAGTCTCCACCTGTTTTCTTTGTCTGGTTTTTCTGCTCCTGACTTAGGTCCCCGACTTGCCCCTCTTAGGTTTGTGGGGTCTCCTCACTGTTGGTTAAGGCACATGTGTGGTGATCAATCCAAATCCACTCTTGGGGCTGGCTCCTTCCCCCCTCCCAGGAAGGCCCTACAGTGGTCATGTCTGTACATGTCTGTGCCTGCCTATCTCTTTTGAATGTCCTTCTCTGCCCTAATCTGTACTTATGGTGCCAACTTTTTCTTAAGAATGTCCCCTTTGTCCTTCTTATCAGCATGTAGCTAGCAATTTTCTGACATTTAAACTGTAGAGTGAATGATGATTGGGGCATCCTAAGAGGAATTCTAGGGTGTTTCTTTCTGCATAGGTACCTCTTTTTCCTCCTACACACAACTGACAAGTGCTCATCCACTCCAGCATTAGAGACGCTACTAACATATAAATTGTCGATGGTCCCTCCAGGTGAGCCTTCCCATCATGTTCATGTCTAGCTATCTACCTATTCTAACAGATCCCACTATCCTGTGTCTTTCCCAAAAGTAATGAAGGAACGATTCATTGGAAACCTTAGGAAATGAAATGAATGTAGATGAAAACTTTACAACTTATACAAATAATCAGTTAAAATCATCCTTATGGTAAAAATGCAAAACTATACAATTTCTAGAAGAAAACAAAGAATAAAAGCTATGTGCCCTTGGCTCAGTAACGAATTTTAACAAATAAACAATGTGTCAATACACACAGAACAAAAAATTAAGCAGATTTTTTTTAAATATTAAAAGTGTATACTCTGGAAAAGACCTTATTAAGAAAATAAAAAGACAAGTCACATATTGAAAGAAAATATTTGCAAAATACAGATCTGAGAAAGAATTTGTATTCAATATACAAAAAAATCTTAAAACTAAGTAAAACAGCCCAATTACAGACATACACAAATCTGAACAGACACCTCACCAAAGGATTTGAGAGAAACCAGCCCTTTCAAAAGACTCCACCACTGATATCAACCAACTGCCTGAAGCTGCCTCTCCTTTCTGGCCTGATAAGAGACCACCCATCCAGTATACAGAGGGTGCACAGAGCAAGTTTTCATGTCCGTTGCTTCACCTTTTAATGTCAGAGAGCTGAAAACTTCACCCTGGGATCATGCTAACACTGTCTTTTTTTTACATGGGACCCATGAAGGAATAAGAAGCAACTGTGATTCCATGCATTTCTCCTTTCATAAATATTCATGACTCCTCTTAGAGCTTATTAAATATGTGTATTGGGCCATGCCACTCAGCATAAATTACTGTTTCCTTTACCTCTCCCTTGAAATGTCTGCGTCTGGCTTCTGGCTAGAGTCTATGCTTCCCAGCGTGCTAGAAGGACTACCCTGCAGGCTGCAACCCCTTATAGGAAATAAATCCCTCACTGGGTGCAGTGGCTCATATCCGTAATCCCAGCAATTTGGGAAGCCAAGGTGGGTGGATCACCTGAGTTCAGGAGTTTGAGACCAGCCTGGCCAACATGGTGAAACCCTGTCTCTACTAAAAATACAAAAAAGTAGCCAGGCACAGTGGTGGACATCTGTAATCCCAGCTAATTGGGAGGCTGAGGCAGGAGAATGGCTTGAACCCAGGAGGTGGAGATTGCAGTGAGCCAAGATCACACCATTGTACTCCAGCCTGGGAAACAAGAGTGAAACACCTGCTCTAAATAAATAAATAAATAAATAAATAAATAAATAAATAAAAATAAAGAAATCTCTCCTTTCCAAATTTATGAACCTCATCGTTCTTCAGATGACAGTGTAACAAAGTTCAAAAGACCTTCCATCCTCTCCCACAGAAGTCCTAGAAATTGTCATTTTGTTAATTATTTTAGGTGCCTGAGAACTTGTAATCAAATGAATAGAAATGTTGAAATTGTGCTTTACCAGCTATGTGTCTCTTAATCCAATCAAGCAGATGTCTAAAATTAACCATGAGAATATGTATGCCTGATTCATGGCTAAAATTTTAGGATGAAAGCTATGAGATCTCTATTTTTGTTTTATGCCTATTAATGTATGTTACGCATATGTGATATTATCTTAACTCTAGATAGCAATGCAAAATTCATTGATAAAATCCTCTAAAAGTGCTCTAACTTAGCTTGGAAAAAAAATTAAGCATTTCTAAATAAATATTCCTCAAACTCCTAGAAATGTAGGAACTGATACAAATGTTTTTCAAGTAAACACAATTTAGATAAAATATAGTTAAATAAGATCGATTTAATATTTTTGGTGTAATAAAACAACTATGTCTTCAGAGCTATCACTATTGAAAATAAAACAAACATAAATTTCTATTCTGCTTGAGTTCTAGTCAAACAAGCTAATATTATACTTACTAGATACTTAAAATCTTAAAGCTTATAGATTTGATTCTAATTGTTGTTATTTTTATAAAAAACATTATTTTAATAATTTTTTACAGCAAATCTGCCTAATAATAATTTACAAAATACTTTTGGCAATTTTTAACCTTAAAGTTAAGCTAACTAAAAGATTTGCATTAAATATCTAGATCATTTATAAATAAGATACAATACTAAAACATTAATTACTGAATGTAACTAATTCAACTTTATATACATTTAGCCCCTATTTTTACGGAGAGAGTAAAGATATTTTGGCCTGTTAATAAACTACCACACTGAGAAATTGTAGTATGAGGAAACACATCCCTCTAGACGTTGGGAGATCGTATACTCATATATTTTCTAATCTACTATAGAATGCTAATATATGACAATTTAAAATTGTCTACTTCCTAGTTTACTCTGGAAAATAAAGATTACTAAGTATGAAATATATATAATAAATCAATATATATAAATAAAATTACTAGAAATAACAGAATAACTAGAAACAACTCTGCAAAGTATGCAAGAAAAGTAGGGCAAGTTTTGCAAATAAAGTAGGTTGTATTTTTTATAAGAAAAACTACAAAATATACAAATAAAAAGAGATATCTAACCTTCCCTGGGTTATATTTATATGGGTAAAATGTTATGTTTTCAGAAATCATATTAAATTCCTGGAAATTTGTCAATGTCCTCCTTATCCATGCTATGTGCCAGTATAGTGTTATAAGTCATAATTTGAATTATTATTTCAAATGTTGTATGCCACAGACAAAATTGAATATCCTTGTCAACTATGGTATAATGACCTCTCATCAAATCTTTCCTCACAGCCATTTCTTGCTCTTTGTCATTTAGATATTATTTAGCCCTGATGCTTTCCTGAAAGCTCCTGCAATCAGCTGCAGGTCAGAATGTTTGTCGCCAACCCAGGACTCCCTCTGAGACTCACAGAAAACACTATCACAGGTACTCTGGTTATAGGCTTCTGATGATATTGCTTAAATAACTTTATATACACTTGACTCAGTGAAGCTCTCCAGAAGTATAGTTGAGAAACTGATGGGTTCATGACACTGCTAACCCAAGATTCAGCAAGACTAGAATCGGTTACATGCCACTGAATGAACTGATGAAAATTGATTATAATTTTATAGCTTTTTTTGAGCATTGCTGATTCTTTAATGTTATAGTTTCTGGATTTAAGAAATCTCTTTCTCTTAAGCTAACTATAACTCATAACAATTTAGTAGATTATACTTTTGTAAATAGAAATAAAGCATTTATCTTTTTTCCCTGATTTCTCCAGAATTTTGAAATTCTTGCCGAATACTCTTATTTTCATGACAATATAGTTGTTAGCAGAAGTCCAGTAAGAATCTGTTCACCTTATAACATGACATAATTGGAAACTTTGGTTATATTATCAAGGGTTTTGCTGTAATATCATATTTAGAAATAGTGTACCTAAGATCAGTTATGACCAGCAATTTTAAGGAACTAAGGTTGACTTTTATGGAGCCCATCCTTACAAAGCACTCTGAAAAAAGCCAGCCTGATACCTAGATTGCAGGGTTCACAGCCTTACAGGTTAGTAAGGAAGGTCATTTTCTTGTAGGCCCAGGTTTTGGGGATAGTTTGGGGGCCTCAAGAAGAGAGAAATTCACCCAAAGCTGTAAGGACTGCAGCTGAAATTTGATAGTATGTTCTGGGCTTGGCTTTTAGCCTCAATAAGGCCTTTAAAAGTCCAATCTGAGATTCTGCGTGAAAACTTCCAGTAAAGAAGCCTGAAAGCACCTATGTGGTCAGCTCTTGTTCCTGCTGCACCTACATAATCAGGCAAAATCTAGCAAAGCTAGACTTATTTTTAAAACAAGAATAATCTGATTTTGATTATCTATGATCAAAAATGATGGTTACCATGGAGAGAAATTTTGTGTTTCAATGGAAAACTATAACCCAGGAGTTCAAGACTAGCCTGGGCAACATGGAGAAACCCCATCTCTACTAAAAATACAAAAATTAGCTGGGCATGATAATATGTGTCTGTAGTTCCAGCTAATCAGGAGGCTGAGGAGGGAGGCTTGCTTGTACCCAGGAAATAAAGGGTGAAGTGAGCTGAGCTTGCACCATGGCACTCCAGCCTCGGTGATAGAGCCAGACCCTGTCTCAAAAAAATTTTTTAATAAGAAAACTATACCCCTTGAGGGTTATCAGACTCTAGTCTGGTTTCTTGTCTTTGGTCTATTTTTACTCCTTTGTAAACTGGATTCTGCCATCTGATGAATATTGTCCCACCATGATACTTGTGAAACAAGAAGCCAAGTGTTTTCTCCCCTACTAATGTATCTATTGTCACTTAATTTGAAGGTCTCCAACTCTGGAACAATGTTAGAAGAGGAAGGTTTTGCTCCCCAGAATGCATAACCAAGTTGTGATACATTCATGCAATGGGATACTATTTAGCCATAGAAAGGAACAAGCTATCAGCTCACACTAAGACATGAGTGATCTTTCATGCACATTGCTAAGTGGAAGAAGACAGTCTCAGGAGAAACCACACAGTGTGACCTCACTTAATGAGATTCTGGAGAAGGTAAACTACACAGATAGGAAGCCTTTGGCTGCATGGGGTGAGGGTTTGAAGCATTCCATATGATACTTTAATAGTGGATACCCGCCACTAAGCATTTGTCAAAACACACAGAATTTTACAGCTAAATGGGTAAATCAAACTCTATTCTAATTAAATAATTATTCAGGATGTGGAGTAGCCCAGCACAGAATACATACTGTTAAAAATAACTCAACTATGCTACAAATTACTATGGTTTGGATGTTTGCCCCTGCAAAAACTCATGTGGAAATTTGACCCCGACTGTGGCAGTGTGTGGAGGTGGGGCCTAGTGGAAGGTGTTTGGATTATGGAGATCGATCCCTCATGAATAGATTAATGCCCTCCCATGGGGGTGGGTTCTGTCTGCTCTCACAGGAATGGATTAATTCCTGCAAGAGTAGAGAGTCAAAAGAGTCTGGCTTCCTTGGCTTCCCTCTTGCTTTTCCTCTTGCTGTGATCTCTGGTGCGCCCCTTGCTTCCCTTCCACTTTCCACCATGAGGTGAAAAAGACTGAGGCCCCACCAGATGCAACTGCCCAATCTCAGACATTCCAGCCACCAGCACTGCGAGCCAAATGAACCTTTTTTGCTTACAAATTACACTGCCTCAGGTATTCTGTTACGGAAGCACAAAGTGGACTAAGACACAAATGTGGGAAAAAACTCACTGAAGGTGTAGGGAAAATGGTGCTGACCTAAGTCCCTTTGAAAATAAATAGAATCTGTAGGCTGAAGGCAAATGAACTACACTCCATCATTGGATTCCATTTTATAAAGTTCTTTCCAACAGGGGTAATTGTGAACAACTTAAAACCACGGTGTACCTGGAATCAAACAATGAGTTACATAGTAGTAGATGGTAGGAACCACGTCTATCACTGTTGAAGTGGGAGGTTAGTTTAGTTTAATACAGATACATGCAGTTCCACATTGAAGCCTCTGTAACTGGGTGTGTATAGGTAGGTGACATACACACATATACTTCCTAGCATTGCTAATGAGGGACATGACACAACGTGCTCATTCCACAGGCAGATACAAGTTTTCCTGCCATTCTGAAAGGAATCAGGCTCTGTGAAGAAATGTCTGATACTAGAACTGGGACAGTAAATATATGAGCCGGGATAATCCTGAAGTACCAGAAAGTTAGTAAGTACTAAAAAAAAAAAAAACTGAAATATGTCAAAGAAAAACTGGAGGCAATAAAAAGAGCTACCAATGACCAACACAGGAATGAATCGTACAACATAATGCTGTAGTGTTTCATACTAACTAAAGCTTCAAGTAATTATCTAGGTGTCTGTATTTGTACATGTAGGTGAATAAGCAAATGGAGTTGAATAGAAATCTCCTTTGGAATTCCAAACAGTTGATGTAGACACGCAGCCATCAAGAAGGTGGCGCTAACTCCGCACTCCGTGAGTCTGGGCTTTACATATGTGCAAACTCATTTATCGTGTTTTTTTCTTGTGCTGCGGTTATGTCCTGGGTCCCTTCTCTAAAATGCCTTAGACCAGGAAAAAAAAGTCACCTTACAGACTGTGTTTCAATTCATGGCTAAATATTTTTAAAGAGTGACTTTGTAAAAATATGTTCCAATGGCAAATTGATTCATTGTGACTGGATCACTTATTCCAAATACTTCTTGTCTGTAATTTGTTCCAGGGCCTACTTTTTAGCCATAATACACCAGAATCAAACATTGGCCACTGGGAAAAAATATTCAAAGAAAGAAAGAATGTGAACTGAGCTTGCAACCATCATGATTCAATGTTTCACCACAACGCTTTCTAAAACAGAAGAGTTTAAAAGGATATTCAAAGTCAGCCTCCTCAAAGAGGCTTTGCAGAAAATAAGGAAATAAGAGAAACAAAAATAGTAGGACATTCTATGGGTGATTTTGGATGTTTCTATGTTTTACAGGGAAAAATCACTTTACCTTTTAAAGAATCACAAAGAATTATTAGAAACCCAAACTCTGGAATGTTTCCAAATTTATTTGAACTTCTATGTAATTATGTCTATATAGCTAGTCAAGAAGGTGATGATTTTTTTTAAAAATCTGTGCCTTATTTGTGTAATAAAATATGCAATGAATATTTAACACTCATAGGAAAACATGTTATATCTTGTGAAAGTAAAGTAAATCTTGGGGACCCAAAATCACTAAGCTAAAGGGAAAAGTCAAGCTGGAACCTGCTTAGGGCAAACCTGCCTCCCATTCTATCCAGTCACCCGTCTGCTCACGGAGATAAACGCATATCTGATTGTCTCATTTGGAAATGGTAATCGGCAACTCAAAAGAATGAAACCATTCATCTTTATCTACCTATGATCTGGAGCCCCCTGTCTGGCCTTCTCTTCAAGCTGTCTCACCTTTCAGGACTGATCCAATGTACATCTTATACATAATGACTGATCTCTGATGTCTCCTTGACATGTACAAAACCAAGCTGCATCCCTACCACCGTGGGCACATGTTGTCGGGACCTCATGAGGATGCATTACGGGTGTGGGCATCCTCAAACTTGGCAAAATAAACTCCCTAAAACATCTGAGACCTGTCACAGATTTTTGGGGTTCGTACATGTAATGTAGGATGTCAATGTCTGTAAAACAGACATTATTCTATCTACTATTACAACTATACTGCCAGTTAACCTTAGATTTTTCTCCACAAAATAAAAAATGTTGATGAGGTACAAATAATATATTTAAACTTAAATAATGTTGAAAGTTTTAATATGCCTGCTTTTCATTTTTTAATACTGTTTTGACTACCTTAACAGTGTAAGAAAAATGAGTAATTAAAACACGAATAAAAGTATTTACAGGGGGTGGACATGTTCCCTCCAGCCTCAGGCTTGGGGTGACATGAAAGACATATGCCCATCCCCAGCTTTCATCCCAGCTGTCCTGGCGGTAGCTCTAAGCATTTCTCCTTTCTCTATATGAAGATCAAACTCCAGAAACAAACCCAAATCTCACAATATGCTATGACACACTATGATGATGAGCACCCACAGCCTCCAGCATGGCATGCTTCTGAAAACAAGACTTGTAGAATAGAATGTGTGAAAGTCAACCAGTGTCGGAGTTCCTTCCTCTGCACATGGGGAGCAGACAGGAAGCTTTGGCCTCACCTTCCTCACATGGCCTGCAGACACATCTCCCCAGGTCAGACTTGAGGAGAGTGAAACTTTGGTCTTCACTGTGGACATGCTACCAGGTGCTGCAAAGCCATGGCCTCTCCTCAGGTGGGTCCTGAGTACAAAGCTCGGCTTCTAACCCTAACCCTGTCCCAAAACTTTGACTCTGACCCTAAACCCTGATCCATACCCTGGTCCCTAATTCTGACCCTTTGACCCTTTTATCTTGACCCTGACAATGTCCCCACCTCTAACCATACTTCCAGCCCTGAACCTGACCCAGACCCTAATTCTAACCCTAATGCTATTATTATCTTTACAATCTATCTCTAATCTTACCCTCTAGTGCTAAACAGCTGTACCCAAAAGCACTTTTGGATTATTTAACTTCTTTTCCTTGAATTCTCTAAGGACCTCCTAAAGGAGACATCATTATGTATTTTGCAGTCCTTCTGAATGATATGGCTTCAGATAAGAAGTTCTAATACTTTGCAAGACATAAGCAGTGTGAAGGGTAGCAGCACTGGGTTGTTGGGAATGCATGCTGGCATTCACAACAGTCATTGGCGCTGTTCTCCACATATTTTCAGTTTATTTTTTATGAATGTATTCTGACTGTTCTATCCCACCTATTTAAATTTTTGCATGGCCACATGACTCCTTTTTTTTTTTTTTTTTTTTCCGCCATTGGAGGGGAAAAGAAATAATATGTGACTTTTTCAGGAGAAATCTCCAAGAAACAGAGTTCTATCCAGCATGCTTTTTGTATTTTCTAAAGCAGTGGGGATCTTACAGATGGCACCTCCTTCAGCCTGGATTCCTGTGTTAGGATGACATAGCACAGAGCTACCGCTCACCTGACCCACGATGAGATGCAAATAAATGAGGAAGATTTTTGAGCCACTGAAATTTGGAGATTGTTTGTCACCGTGGTTTAGCGTAGCCCTCACTGACTGATGCAGGACTGAAGAATGAGTCGGAACTGGGTCTGGACATGTGCGGTGCGCTCCTCCAGGCTAAGTAAAAATCAAGTCTTGTTGCAAAGACAGCAGTGAGCATGATGTGTTATTAGAGTGAGTGTGGGATAAATAAGGCATGTCAAGTTAGAATGATGAGAAACGCAACTTTAAAAGACAGTGCTAACTTAGACTGTGGAGAGATTCCAATGTCCTACTTAGCATTTGAGATTGTGATGGCTGAACAAACTCATTAAGAACTCTAAATGAAGGCTTGGAATAAATATCCGAGGGTGTCTAATACCCCAATTTTTCATCCTAGAATGGGTAGAGTCCTTCACCCCATTCTAGGGAGACTTCCAAAAGAAAAAATACCTGCATTTCTCCAACAACCCACATTGAGAGACGTTCCTGCACTTCTGGCCTGTGGCTAACATTCCTTACCTTTCCTTCTGTCCTCAGTGTTTTGGGGAAACACCTTTAACTCTCTATGATTTACAGGTTATTAAGTGGCCCTTATAATTCCCTCCAGAGATAGAAAAGACTAATGATGAGAAAGTCTGAGCTCACAGCAGCAAGCGGGCATGTGTGCTCAGCAGCCACGTGGCTCATCTGCTAGGAGATTCCTACATACGATGTTCTGCAACGTTGCTTAACACAAGGGGACACTCTCCTGACTCGGGTTTAAATGCTCACCTACTTCTTCTTCTGCCCTCTTGGGCTCCTAAAATGAAAAGAACCCTGGGGTGATAAAGTGAGTCAAAGGGGTGCCAACGGTATCACAGCAAAATAAAGATCCCTAAAAACTCCCTGGCCTAAGATGGCAGCCTTGGCTGGGTAAGGCTGAATGTGCTGACAGTGGACATGGGAGCTTGAAGGTGGTCAAAATGTTCACATTAAAGAACTTCCACATAGATTGCAAGAAAAGAGAGAGGAGTGGAGATGGCAGCACGAGTCCCTACAACAAAAGCAGATGTTTTGAGATCAGTTACATTTATTCTGACAAAAATTAGAGACAGAAACCAAAGTTTAGCCTGAGGCTACCATTAATCGGGCAATAAGCCAGAGGCACACGTGGCATAGGCAGATGTAAACATTTCTCCCTTATATAAATACTAAAATAATATCATATAAACACTTGGGTCTACAGTAGCATTTAAAGGAGATCTCACACACAGGTTTGACTTTTGAAGGTTAGAACTGATGGTCTCGATAATTCATTTTGTTTCAGAGAGAGAAAGAGAGGAATTTCTCAGGTCCCCTCAGGAATGCATCTGGCTTTGCCTCATCTTGTATGTTTGAACTATGAATACAGCAGAAGAAAACATGAGGATTTTACAGATTTAAGGTGTGAAAAGTCACTGGGTGCTTTAAGCCTGGGATTCTTCTGCTGGAAAAATAAGTTTGTTGAGACAAAATGAGTTGGAGAAGTTTGTTACTGAAGTGAAGGAGAATTGTCTTTACTAATCTGCTTAGTACCCTCACCCTCACCCCCACCCGTATCCCCACCTTAACCTCTAACCCTAAACCCTAACCGGCTGACCCTAACCCTAATCCCTAACCCTAACCCAATCCCAACCCCTAACCCTATCCCTACCCTAATCCCTAATCCTACCTTCTAGCCCTGACCCTTGACCTCAACCCCCAAACCTTGACATCAACCCTCACCTTGACCCCTAACCCCTAACCTTAACCCCTAACCCTAACCCTACCTCTACCCCTTACATCTGGCCAGATTCTCCAGCAGAAGCAGGGACTCTTGGCTCCCAGCTGTGCACCACTGCATCTGGCACAGGACTCTGCAGCAGTCCCCAAATAGGCACCTGAATGCCCACCGTGCCAGCTATGCAGTGGAAGCCCAGGGTATATTCTCACCTCCAGGACCAGGGCCCAGCACCTGCATCAGGCTGATCAGGGCTGAAGTGAGCTGGGGCACCCAAGGTCTTGATAAGACCAAGGCTATCTCATGCCTCCTGTTAGAGAGGAGACGCCGACCCAGCAGCACCGCACTCCCACTCCTTCCCTCCCCGGCAGCTCGGCAACCTTCCAAGTCAGGGGCCTTCCCCTGATGCTACTCCAAGCACAAAGCACTGGACTTTCACACACTGAGGCTGCATATATTATTCTGTGTAGATGCCCACCTACGCCACTGGGAGAAAGGGTGGTAGAGGGACCCTCATGTTGCCCTGTGGTATGCATGCTCTGCTTTATATGACTGCAAGCCATTGATGAGAAACTCAAGCTGAAACACTACTGTTGCCAACTTTTTGTGGGCAGAGGATTTACAGTGTACACTCCCAAACAAGCTAGCCACACAGCACACTCACTACTTCCCCTCTTAAGTCGCTCTGAGGGCCTCCTCATCAGTCCTAGAATTGGAAGATTGGTGGAGAAGAACTGGGATGTTGAGGGGGTACTGGATAATTGCTGGACACCAGCCTCCCCTTACCTAAGCTTACAGACAGCCCAGATCCCGCCTGACCAAATCGGACATTTTAACGCACACAGCTCTCGATAGCAGGACTTACAGATGCAAAACTCTAAGGCAAAGGATTGTCTCAACTCCTTGGTGTCTCAAGGAACTAAAACACTGCCTAGCACAGGTGCACCACCAACCTTATCACTAAATAAGCCTCTATATCTTATTCATCTTTGATTGTGGAAGTGATGTGATAAACACATTGGACTGAAAACCTTTAAGATCTCTTCATGGGATCCTATCTGGTGGACCTCCAGATATGCCAACACAGAGAAGGCATCTGTAAACATGTGAGGGACAGAGCCCAGACAAAATTGTCTCTCAGGCCCAAAGTAGCCTGGCAGTCACAGGAACGGCCACGTGGGGTCTGGCCTGTATGAGGAGTCAAGCTTTCAGCTTGAGGCACCCCACTGCACCCGCAAAACCAAGTTCTGCCTAACAAAGAAGAATAAGCCAGTCTACTCTCCCTAATGAAAGATTCTCCCTGGGGCCTGCAAACTTGGGGGGATAACTCCTCCCTCCTCAGGCCCGGTCCCAAGGTACAAGACCACTTGCACCAGCAGCGTGGGTCAGCAAGAGAGCAGAAGCCAGAAGAGGGCAGGCCAGAGGACAAGGACCCCCTGAAGATCAAGAGAGAGGCCGTCTAGGGCCCATGGAGCAGTTACTTCAGACTGGAACACTTCCCATTTACAGGAGACTAGAAAACCCCTGCCTCGCCCTCACTTGGGGCTGATGACATTTTTGGCCTCAGCCTGTCTGCACCCAGGTGCTCATTAAAACAGCCTGTTGCTCCACACTGCCTCGAGTTGTTTGCTGGCACTCTCAGGGTTCGAATCAATAATACAGCCTTGCACCTGATATCCCAGGTAGTAATCCAAGAGCGATATCTGCTTGACACACCTCCTCCTCCACCCTCCCTATGCAAGCGATCACCAAGGACACAAGCCAGCCAGGCAAGGTAGCTCACGCCTGTAAGCCCAGTAGGTTAGGAGGCAGAGGTGTGTGGATCACCTGAGGTCAGCAGTTTGAGACTGGTCTGGCCAACACTGGAAAACCCTGTGTCTACTAGAAATTCAAAAATTAGCCAGGCACCTGTAATCCCAGCTACTCAGGCAGTCGATGCAGAAGAATTGCTTGAACCTGAGAGGCATAGGAAGCAGTGAGCCGAGATCACTCCATTTCACTCCAGCCTGGGCAACAGAGCAAGACTTGGTCTCAAAGAAAAGAAAAAAGAAGAATTAGTATAGTTTTATAGCCAGAAAAGGGGTCTTGTCCCAGACCCCAACAACGGTTTTTGGATCTCACATGAAATGGAATTTATGGCAAGTCGCAGAATCTAGTGACGTTAAGAGAGTTTATTAGCAACTACTCAGTTACAGAGCAGGGAGTCCTCAGAAAGCAAGAGGAGGAACGCACCTGTTTTAAATGAAAAAAAAATTTTTTGAGACAGAGTTTTACTCTTGTCACAATGACATGATCTCAGCTCACTACAACCTCTGCTTCCTGGGTTTAAGGATTCTCCTGCCTCAGCCTCGCAAGTAGCTGGGACTACATGTGTGCACCACCACGCCTGGCTAATTTTTTGTATTTCTTTTCCATTTTAATTTACTTTTTAGAAAAATTTATTTAATTTTTTTGCTTTATTCAGTCCCTGTAGAGATTGCCAAAAATTGCCAATGCCGACTATATTTCCAATCGTCATGGCGGGGTATTGGGAAAAGTTTTCAATTAGCAACACTCGCGCCTCAGATAAACCTCATTGACTACGATACTGCCACAGTGCAAAGATTTTTTTTTGTATTTTTAGTAGAGACTGGGTTTCACCATGTTGGCCATGCTCATCTCCAACTCCTGGCCTCAAGTGATCTGCCCTCCTCGGCCTCCCAAAGTGCTGGGATTATTGGCATGAGCCACCGTGCCCAGCTAAAGTTACCTTCTGAATGAAGTATTGGGGGTTAGTGAGCCACTGCACCTGGCCTTAGTGTTTGTTTATATAGGTTATTAAGAATAGTGTTGTCTCTTATAAAGGCCCATGATCCGTTTGTGTCAGGCTATTAGTATTGTTACTTTTCTATGTTATTATTGATTTTAACAATAATTTATGAGTGTACTATTATCTTTAAAGTAAAACATTTTTAAATTAAGAATGCTTTTTCCTTAAAGTACTGGTATATTTTTATAAGTTTTGGGTCTTTAGTTATTAACTTGTTCCTGCAACCATAAATATTTTATAACCAAAGGTGCTCATCCCCTAAATGCATAATCCAACAAATTTAACGTGCGTGTGTGTGTGTGTGTGTGTGTGTGTGTGTTGGGGGGGCGTGGATGTGTGACAGGGTCTCTCACTCTGTCTCCCAGGCTTGAGTGCAGTGGTGCAATCATGGCTGGCTCACTGCAGCCTCAAACTCCTGGGCTCAAGCGATCCTCCTGCCTCAGCCTCCTGGGTAGCTGGGACCACAGGCACGTGCCACCACGCCAGCTAATTTTTATATTTTTTGTAGACATGGGGATCTCACTATTTTCCCAGGCTGGTCTTGAACTCCTGATTTCAAGTGATCCTCCCACCTTGGCCTTCCAGAGTGCTGGAATTACACTCGTGAGCCCTGTACCTTGCCCAGATTTAACTTTTTCTAAAGCTTTTATTTAAATTAAAGTCACTGTGGTTAACATGCCTCTGACAGTTTTGCATTTTTAGTGTGAAGACTATGTTGAGTGAATTTTTCCATAAGTTGAAAAATGTGCATCCATGTTTATTTCATTCCTATGGTTTCCAATCAATTGTCCCTTCTTCCTTTTTAGAAAACCTGGGCTAGTGGGCTCCGTGTCAGTTTGCATTTCCAGAACGATGGTGCTGAACACTGCGCTCCGACTTTAAGTGGTTCAGCAGGACGGCCACCAGAGGGCGCGCGTCGTCTGCCAGCGCTGTGAGCGCGAGGGCCCTGCAGTGGCCCCGACCACCAGCAGAGAGCGCGCTGGAGCAAGGCGGCATAACTGCCTAAGCCAAGCTCCTCTAACAAACAGAAGCCTTTATATAGGCTTAAAACTCGAAATATTACACGTGAAAGCGTCTTGGGTTTACAGTTTTAGAAATTACATGTGAAAGGGTCTTAGTCCATGGAGTAGGCATGGGGTGGGGGTTTGAACTTGTTTAAATTCAAACAATGCCTTCCGGAAAGATTTCCCCACACCTTGCCTGCAATCTATAGGAGGGTGATTAAGGTGGTGCCCGGTCGGCCCGCCTTTACTTCTCTTGCAGTGCAGTGTGGAAGTCAAGGGGGAGGTGACCTTAGATGCTTGGGTCTCCTTCCTCACCAGGTCACCTCCTCTCTGCACAGGGCCACTCTCCCACGTGGGCTACTTTCCCGTTTCACTCACGATCACTCTGAGCAACTGTGGAAAGAGGACAGCTATGGAGTCTCTCCCTTGTCCAAGTCACTCTGCTGATAAACCTGCATAACTCATCTCACTGAACCCTGGACAATCTCAGCACTCTGGGAGACTGAGGCAGGTGGATCATCAGGTCAGGAGTTCAAGACCAGCCTGGCCAAGATGGTGAAACGCTGTTTCTACTAAAAACACAAAAATCAGCTGGGCGTGGTGGCGGGCACCTATAATCCCAGCTATTTGGGAGGCTTAATCAGGGAACTGTTTGAACCCGGTGTCAGGCCTCCATATGCAAGCCTTGAGCCTGAAAGTCTGAAGTCCTGCTTGCCTTCTGATTGTGTCTCACCCACCCCCCACCCCACCTGCATTCACCATTGTCCCTGATTGCCTAGCGGAGATTCCCTGGAAAAGCCCCTCACTCAGCCCTGCCATCTTAACTGTTCTTATGATAATGTGAATACCTCTGACCCATTCTGTCATCTTAACTGCTCTTCTGCTTCACCCGCAGCCGCCATTGTAACTAAACTTATGGTAATGTATACTCCCACCACTGTAAATGATCTTACTTTCTGTAACTTTCCACTGCCCACCCCAAACCTATAAAACCAACTCCTATCCCACTGCCCTTTGCTAATGCCCTTTTTAGCCTTAGCCGACCTGCACCCAGGTGTATAAACAGCCATGTTGCTCACACAAAGCCTGTTTGGGGGGGGTCTCTTCATTCAAAGCGAGCTTTCTCAACACTTGGGAGGTGGAAGTTGCAGTGAGCTGAGATCGCACCACTGCACTCCAGCCTGGGCAACAGACCGAGATTCCATCTCAAAAATAAAAATAAAAAACAAAGACTATGAGGCTAGGAGAGCCTGTGACCAAGCACATGACCCAAGCCCTGTTGGCAGTAGCTGAGTTGGAACTAAGTTCTCACGTTCACACAGTGCGATGAGGGCCTCCTGATTCCAAGATCCAAAGTGTGACTGGCACTTCCATTAACATGTACATGTATTTGTCTGGAATCTATGAATGAGCATTTTCATGCATAAAATTTTGCCAGGAGTCTCACATATTATCTTTTATCATAGTCACAAAATTCTATGTTGTTCAGTATAAATACTTGTCTTTTCATAGTTGAAAGTTGGGGATGCAAGTGATATTCCATACAGCCAGCAGCTAAAATATTCCCAATGTGGTTTTCACCATGTGCTGGGATTTACTTGGGGCAGCTGGCAAAATATGAGGGAAATATTAGGGAAAGCTAGAAGATTATAGTCTCTAATCCAAAAATATATAAAATTAGCCATATAAATTTGTAAAAGTCCAGTTTCTTTGTGAGATAACAGTATAAAACATATTATTTTTCATCAAAATTTGAAATAAGTTGTGAACCTCTGCAACCCAGCCACTGGCTGATGCTCTGCCAAAAGTTGCTCTCCAACCTTCTCACTTCTGTGTCCTAATTTCTTCCCAGGTTCTCCTGCTGAGTTTGAGCCTCAGCAAGGAACTCAAGGAAGTGCCAATTAAAACACTGAAGTATCTTTGCCTGTCTGGTTTGCAAGATTAAAAGGACTGATAAAGTTTACTGTTTGTGAAAGCTACAGGCACTCTCTTGCTAACCCTAAACCCTGACTGACCCTGACGTCAAACCCTCAGGTATGTCCCATTTCTGCTAAATTTTATCCTCCAAACTTCTAACCCTTAATACTCTAAATATAAAACCAACCTATAGGCAATCTCATCACCAATTTAATGCTAAATTACACTAGGAAATGAAATCACAAGAACATAAAGGCATAGATCAATGTCTAGCATAATTATATGATTAATAATGCTCAACAAAATCATCATAATTTGATGCTAAGACATATTTGAAGGATTACACACCATGATCACTACACCCTTTTCTCAGAAAATCAAGCTGGTTTTGCATACTAAAGCCATCCCTGCAAATAAGCATCAACGAAGCAGAATGAAGAAACCCAGGTACTCGTCTCCACAGATGCAGGAAGTACGTTCCACAAAGTAAAAACCATTTCATCATATAAACAACCAACAAACTAGGGATAGGAATTTTTGTTAACACAGCAGTCAGCCTCTATGCCAAACCCATAACTAGAACCATCTCCATTGTTAGGGCCATATATGACAAAAACACAGCTAACATCATGAACAATGGGGAAAAGTGAAAAAGCTCTTCCTCTGAGATCTGGAACAAGTGTGTCTACTTCTACCACTTTTATTCATCATAGTAATGGAAGAGGAATTAGACAGGAGAATGCAATAAAAGGCAGCCAAATTGGAAAAAAGGAAGTCAAATTGTCTCTGTTTGCAGGTGAAATAATCACATACATATGGAGAGAAAACCCTAAACATTCTACAAAAAAAAACCTGCTAGAAATAATAAATTTACTAAAGTTGAAAGACACAATATTAATATACAAAAATGAGTAGCACACCCATGTGCCAATAGTGAAACACCTAAGAAGAAATCAAGAAAGCTACTTCATTACAGTAGCTACTACCTCCACCACAAAATGATACCTAGAGATGAACTTAACCAAAAAGGTGAAAGATCCCACAATGAAAACTATCAAACATAGGTAAAAGCTATTAAAGCAGACACATGTAAATGGAAAGATATTCCATGTCTAAGCACTAGAAGAATATTGTTAAAATATCTGTATCACCGAATGGAATCTACAGAATGAGCACAATCCCATTAAATTACAAAAGACATTCTTCATAGAAATAGAAAAAAAAGCCTAAAATTTACATAGATATGCAGAATACCTCAGACAAAAGAATCTTGCATAAAAAGAAAAAAGCTGTAAGTATCACACTACCTAATTTCAAAATATACTACAAACCTATAGTATCCAAAACAGCATGGAAGTGGCACAAAAAAGGGGCAAGGGAGAGACAGAGATAGATAGAGATAGAAGAATGACAGACAGACATAGACAAATGAAACAGAACAGAGAACTCAGAAATAAATTCACGCATTTACGGCCTACTCATTTTTAACAAAGGCACCAAGAAGACACCTTCGGGAAGGACAGTCTCTTCAATAAACTGTGCTAGGAAAACACGGCACCCACGTGTACAAGAATTAATCTAGACCGTTATCTTACCATGTACAAAAATATACTCAAAATAAAGATTTAAACGTAAGACCTGAAACTATGAATCTACCAGAGAACAAAAAATAGGATAAATGTTTCATGAAACTGGTTAGGACAAGGGATTTTCAAATAGACATCAAAAGCATGAGCAACAAAAGCAAACACAGACAAATGCAATTACGTTAAACGTCAAAGCTTCTGCCAAGTAGAGGAAGCAATCAGTAGCATGAAGAAACAATCCAGAAAATGGAAGAAAGTATTTGCAAACTATGCATAAGGCAAGGGGTTAATACACAAAACATATAACGAGTTCAAACTACTCAAAAGCAAAAATACAAATAATCTGATTTAAAAATCAGAAAAAGATTTACCCAAAACCTTTGTTCCCTACCATTATTTCCCCATCTTCTCTTCCTGACTGCCTTTGGCCTCTTCCCTCTCACCACCCTTTTTCTTCCTCCATCTACCCCACAACGTTTCACCACGTTTCCCCACCGTCATTTCAAATGCCTTCTCTATTCTCCCGCTCACTACTGTTTTCGCCATTCACCTGTCCTTAAACTTTTCTTCACTGCTTCTCCCCACCATCTTTTCTCGATTTCCCTGGCCACCTTCTTTCTCCCCCTCCTGCTCTCATCACCGTCTTTTGCTCCTGCATCTACCCAAAAACGTTTCTCCCATTTTTTCTCAAAGCCTTCTCCCCATTCCTGCTGCTCACCACCTCTTTTCCCCCTTCATAGGCCCAAAACTGTTTTCCCCATCATCTTTTCCCCCACTCCTTGCCACCCTCTTTCCCTTCTCCATCTATCCAAAAACACCTACCCACCCTCTTTTCACAAACCCTTCTCCTGACTCCTGCTCACCACCCTCTTTTTCCCATCTATCTCCCAAATTTTTGTCCACTGTCTTTTCACAAAGCCTTCCCCGCTTCTCGCTCACCCTCTTCTTTCCTCTGTCCTGCTTGCCACTCTTTTGGTCCTCCAGATATCCCAAACTATTTTCTCCATCATCTTTTTCCCAACCATCTTTCTGCACTCCTTTATCCTTCTCCTGCTTGCCACCCTCTTTCCCTGCTCCATCTACTTAAAAACTTTTCTCCTCATCTTTTCACAAAACCTTCTCTCCCTCCTGCTTGCCACTCTCTTCCCCTTCCCTCTCTGCACTCTTTTTTCTCCTCCCAATTGCCACCTTCTTCCCCACCTCCATCTACCCAAAATCATTTTACCCACATTTTACACACTCTCTTCTTTCCCTGTCTTTCTTTTCTTCCAACGGTGTTTTTACAAATCTTCTCTCCCTCCTGCTCACCCCCCTTCCCCACTCACCACCCTCTTTTTCCTCCTCCTACTTGCCAGAGAGTGAGACTCCATTTCAAAAAGAAAAATAAAAAGGAGAGACTGTTAAATGTGCCTAGATATCTTCGTAAGTCATCCGTTTTCTGTTTTCTACATATCTTGAAAGGCAGTCCCGAATGGTGAATAATTATCTAGGTTGTAAAAACACAACATACTTCCTCTTCCCTTGAATATAAAACAGCATTGTGGGATTAGTGCTTTTTTCTTGGATCATTGTTCAGAAGGAGGGTCAGTCCCCAGACAACCACATTTTTACTGTAATGAACAGCAAGAGAAAATGTACAGCTCAATTTACCCAACGGACAAAAAGGCTCAAACGATGGCACAACTTAGCAGCCAAATGCCTATCAAGGACGGACTTTGGACATACTGACCCCTCCACCTGCAACGGGGAACATGCACTTTGAGTGACGTCATTCGAAGTTACCCTGCCCAGACACACTCTTCATTGGTTCTCTGAAGGGCAGTTCCAGCAGATTCTCTGGGGCTTTCTCTGCATCATGAGAGGCAGTGCGGCTCTGCCCTTCACCTTCCTGCAGTGTGTCACCTCTTCCCTATGATCTCAGAGGAACTTTGTCTCAGGCCAACTGTTTGTTCCTTGGGCTCTTTCATTTCCCCTAAAACATCACTTACTCCTCCTTCAAGTTGTCTCCACCTCCATCTATCTCCCTCTGTCCTGAAAAGAGAGTACCCTTTAAGCTCAACCATCTGACTCTTCTTGCAGTCTCATTTTCTGGCTGGCTCCCATGTTTACACCTGCTCTATGTTTTTCTTCTCCTGTTAAGCTGTCTCTTGTCAGTTCATTTCTGCAATGAACCTTTAGAGAGGAAACTGAAAGCTTTCCTTCCAGCCATACAATAGAATTATAAAGCAGAAAAGTTTAGGCAGAATTTCCTACTTAAGTGCCAAAACTTCATACTCCATTTTTGATAAAGAGCACAAAGGTTAAAAAAAAAAAAACCTTATTTTTGACCCAAAGCTCTGTTGACATTCTATTAAACACCAACTTATTTAATTTTCATAATGTAAATGGCAGATATTTTCATAATTCTTATGCTAATAAATCATTTCCCTGATGTTTTTGGTAAAATCCAATATTCATAATAAAGTCAAGAACCATGAATTATTATTTTTTTTATGACAAGGAAGATGACATTTATTTATTCATTCAACAGATATTTCCTGAATGCCTGGTATGTATAAGAGGAGGGAATCCAGTGGTGAGTGAGCAAGACAAGGTCCCTGCCCAGTGGGAGTTATTCTACTGGGAGATGAAATAATAATTTAGGAGTGGGATGTGTATTCTACAACTTATCTCAATCCTCCTCAATAGCTACTTCTTGCATTTTTTAAAAATTTATTTTACTTTTGCTGCATACTATATCTGGCATTTCTCCCCATGTTATCCCTCCCCACCCTCCTATCCCTCCCTACCCCCGCTGTCTCTCCCCTACCCCCAACCATGAATTATTTTAAATAATTTCTTCTTATGTGTGATTACAAGTGTACCTCTACAGGAAGTTAGTATACTCTCACACAAGTTAATTTTTCGGAGAAAAAAGCCAACTGTAGAAACTCCCAGAAACACAATAGTGATAAGTATCCTCAGAATGCCAAGAAAGTCATGCCCAGGATGCAAATAATCAGGTGGAAAACTGATCACCTGGAATAATACTAGTTGAAATAATGAAACGGTCAGTGACATTTACAATATTTCAGTACAAAATGATAATCTTTAGAAACCATCAACCTCCTCCAAGAGGTAACCACACCCCTCAGATATCACCAGGGGATTCTACTGCTTCAAAAAAGATTGGAACTTACCAGTCTCATGTTTTTTGCATGGCTAGAAGTGTTTTTAGGTACTTCAAATGTAGAGTGTCTTTTTTTCTTGATGTAAAGCAGGAATATCCAATTTTTTGGCTTCCCTGGGCAATATTAAAATAAGGAAACTTGTCTTAGGCCACACATAAAAGACATTAACACTAACAATAGCTGATGATCTAAAAAATATCACAAAAAGGCCAGGTGAGGTGGCTCATGCCTGTAATCCCAGCACTTTGGAAGGCTGAGGCTAGCAGATCACCTGAGATCAGGAGTTCTGACCAGCCTAGCCAATATGGTGAAACCTCATCTCTACCAAAAATACAAAAATTAGTCAGGTGTGGTGGCAGGTGCCTGGAATCCCAGCTACTCAGGAGGCTGAGGCAGAAGAATCTCTTGAACCAGGGAGGCAGAGGTTGCAGTGAGCCGAGATTGCACCATTGTACTCCAGCCTGGGAGACAAGAGGTAGACTTTGGCTCAAAAAAAATTTTTTTTTTTTCACAAAAAGATCTTTTTTTTTGTTTTGAGACAGTGTCCCGCTCAGTCACCCAGGCTAGAGTGCAGTGGTGCAATCTCGGCTCACTGCAACCTCCGCCACCTGGGTTCAAGCCATTCTCCTGTCTCAGACTCCTAAGTAGCTGGTATTACAGGCACCTGCCACCATGCCTGGCTATTTTGTATATTTTTAGTAGAGACAGGGTTTCACCATGTTGGTCAGGCTTGTCTGGAACTCCTGACCTCAATTGATCCGCCGACCTCAGCCTCCCCATTACAGGTGTAAGCCACCACACCTGGCCTGTCATTTCTTTATATTTAGATAACATAAGGACTTTAAGACCATTTCTCCTTTGGGTAATCAATGATCTGTACCATACACATTTTACAAAACAAAGGACAATACAGTCCTCATTCACATCCTGGTCATGTCACTACTGGTGACTCCCACATTGCAAACCTCCCAGCAGATGCAGCCCTTTCCTCTCCTTCTGATGGGCTTCTCAGCTCCCATCACACTGACTGGACAGACTCCCTAGAGGCAGCTCCCAAGAGCAGAAGACACAGATGATTCAGAAGTTCCTAAAAAGTCATCAAACCAGATGACACAAATCTCAAATGACATTTCACTTTGTTTGGTTTATTCTGTTTGAGACAAGAGTGCAGTGGGCATCTGACTAATGTTTTTTGGAATCTTTTGTAGAGATGGGGTTTGGCTCTGATGTCCTGGCTAGTCTTAAACTCCTGGAATCAGGTGATTTGCCCACCTTAACCCCTCAAAGTGCTGCAATTACAAGCCTGCACTGTGTAATTTGCTGCATGACACAGCCCAATAACAAGGAAGAAACCCCACGGGTCCAGCATCTACTCACATGGGTGGATTGATGGCTGGGAAACCACAGCAGGAGCCAAAAGAGCAGCCACCGAACTTGCATGTCCTGGTCCTGTCAGGGCGCCCTGAGGTGGCCAGGACAGAGGTGTGAGTGACTTAAGGCTGGGGGAGGGAAGGAGATGGGGAAGGGGTGTAATCTGAGTTGAGGAGGGGGATGGGAGGGAAGGGGAGGGAGGTGAAGGGGGGATGTTGGGCACCTGGAGGAGGAGGTCTGGGAAAGAATCTGGTTCAAACTAAGTCTTCAAGGGCCAATGGGAGGTTCAGCTACAAGTAGGGAGAAAGCCTATCAGGGAAGCAACAGGACACGTGGGGCAAAAAGCGGGAGGCTTAGGAGCAATTAGATGGAGACCAGGGCTCTGGTTTCCACCATACCTTCTCCTGTCTGAGCGCTGCCTAAGCAACCCTGGGGCTTTATACTCCCTCTCCACCAATCCCCAGCCCGGAACGTGGTACCTCACAGTGGACAACCCACGGAGCTCCCTCGTCTTCCAATGCCCCTCCCCCACCTCAGCCCCCCACGCACCTCCCAAGGCTCTCTGGAACCTTCACAGACCTGATTTCTGGTCTTCCCCACCAGCTCCCTGGCCCTGCTTCTGGGTGGCTCCTTCCTTCCTGAGCTCCCAGGGTTTCTCATGGTCAGTCTTGGCTGCAAAACATAAGAAACAAATGATGGCGGGACGGCAGGAAGAACCTCACATACATGCAGAGTGGGAGGCTGCACAGCCCGCTCTCAGCCATTCATATTCTAAGCAACAAAACATCAGAAGGATGCAGAAAGTCCCAATAGTAAACCATCTCCACACATCCATGGAGCCACCCGCCCATCATCCTGTATCTCGGCAACAAATGTTGGAGCTACACTGCTTTTAAGCATGTCAAGCACATCTCAATATATTTCAGACAAATCCAATCACACAGTAGGTTTCTGATCACAGAATTGTGCTAGAAGTCAACGATTAAAAGCTAACCAACAATTATTATATGTTTGGAAATTCAAAGTGCCCTTATATTAACAGAAGAAAGAATCCAAAATGGAACAAGACTGTCTTTACAATCAGTGAGAAGATCATACCATGGCTATCAAACGTCTCCCTCTGGCCCAGGAATTCCACTGTGTGGGACAAGGGTGTGTGGTCTCAAATCACCCCTAACCCACCTAGACATGTTAACATCTGAAACAGGGTGATGGTGTCACTTACCTATATTATCTTACTGCCTGTGAAGGTGGACTTTTAATTCTGAACCCCAATGAGGGGGAGAAAACCAAGTTGATGCTCATGGTTGAGCTCCCAGGGATGTCCAAGGAATCTGTGCATTTCAAGTGACAAACTTCGTCAGCCTCTCTCCTGGGGGATTTGGCCACAATACCCAGAGGGCTTGGCAGCATCATGAGTGATGGCTGGGGAATGCCAAGCTGGTGGGCAAGGGGTCTGGTGACCAGATCAGACCCTTACTGTCCATTATCTTTCCTGGACCCGTCCTCAGCTAAACTTCCCAAAGGCCTGCTTCTGCCTGATCACACAGAGTGCTCAAACGCACTCAGGCGTCTCGCAGCTGAAAACCACTGCTTTAAATCTCCATACGATTTACTATGCTGTAAAGTTATTGTAAACTGCAAATATTCTATACATGCTACAAATGGAAAGCCAATGCCTTTACTATAAGTAGAAAGACAACCCTGAGACACAACGAAAACAAAAACAGAACAGGGACAGCACAACTGTGACATTCAATTCTATTCATATGCTGTCACCTGAATAAAGAGCCCCAGATTTGGGTTGTCCTGGTTGTAAAAGGAGAGATCAAATAAGTGGGTGTTGAAGTCAGATTAGACCAAAAGTGAATGGCAGAGTGTACCATCATGTCCATGAAGGGTTGCTGGGGTCACCTTGATTATAGCCCAAGCAGAGACAAGGCAAGGAAGGAGATGTGAGCAGAGTTTGGGGCCTCCAGCTGGGGAGGTGATTCATGCAGCCCAGGAAAGGCTCCTCAAAGCCAGGGCCAACCTCCCTTGCAGGTAGGTCCCTCATAGAGGCAAAGCAAGGCACCTTAGATTTGAGACCAGCTGTGCTGACCAGCTGTGTGACCCTGGGCTGGTTTCCTTCCACACAATGTGAGTGTCAATGGCTGTGTCAAAGACTGTCTGAGGATATGAGGAAGCGACCTGTTGAACACTTGTGTATTGAATGTCATCAACTCCCAAAGACATCTTTCCTTCCAGAGCTGGCACCTTGGAAGGTCCTTGGCCACTAAAGACAGTAATGATGATAATAGCAGTAAATCATCATTTACAGCTGTTGAGGGAGGGCCAGGGGGTAGGGCTTCTAGGTCCTTGATAAGAATGAGGTTCTGGGGAGTCCTGGGGACAGCTGAGTGAGTCCTGTAGGTCTCCTGGGTCCCCAGGGGCCAGGCCTGTCTTCAGTGGCACTGGGCCTAGGCTGAGATGCTGGGGCATCTGCTGGAGCAGCAGGACAAACAGCCACAGAGGCCGTGGATCCATCGCAGATGGCAGATGCAGGATCATCTGTCCACCAGGTAGAGTCACCAACCCTGGCTGACCACTGCCCCCCATAGATGATGCCCTGTCCCTTGCCTCACACTTTGGCAGGGCAGTGGCTGGCACCTGGGGGCCTCATGGAGCATTACTCTAAGACCTCTGAGTCCTGCACATTGAATGGGCACTTGAGTTACCCAGGGCCACTGGAACAAGGAGGAAGAATCAGGCCCCACGATGTTTTGGGACAGTGTTTAGCACAGCAAAGTGCACAGAATGCATGCATGACACAGGGGACCTGTTGGTGTGGGAGCCAATATTTCATGACCTCCAGCCCTAATCTGAGCACTCTCACCTGTGCAACCTGAAAGAAACAGAAGACTTGCAGGAAAGATAGTGCCTGGATTTAACTTAAGGGAACTAAAATGCTGAATGTTCACACTCTTGATATCCTTCCAAATCAACTCTCTCAACGCTCCCATCTTCACCACTATCATATGGGGTAACTGAGGCAGGCAGGGATTTACTGACTCAATGTCACTCAGCTGCTTCTGAGTTCACTGCTGATCACAGCTGAACAAACTGCTTTTTCTGAAGTTTACCCTGTTTGATCATGCTGCTGCTGATTTTGTGCAGCTCTGGGACAAACTCTACCTGGCAGAAGATAAAGCAAATGCACAGTGACTCAGTCCTGCTGTTATTTCCCATCATTTCCCCTCTCCTCCTCTGCTCCTCCACAGTCTCCCGCACAGGCTGACACTGAATGGTGGCCTTAATGGAGTCCACTGAGTATTTCAGATTCTAATCTGGGACCCTTGAAGGTGGAGGTAGTTATGGGATTTGCTTTGACTCAGGAGATGTGAGAGGAAGTGAAGTGTGTCACCTCAAGGCAAAAGAGTTGGGAGCCATTAAGACCGGGCACCCTTTCCTTCATCTCTTAGAGCTGCTGACAGCTCCCATATGGAGGCTGCTCCTTTATTCTGGTGGCAGATGAGGGGATGTGGAGCGCAAGACCCAGGAGAGCCATGGAGGACGTGCAGCATGAGCAGAAAAAGCGCCTTCAGTGTTGTAAATTTCTATTGTGTTGGGCTGTTTATTACCTACAGTGATACCTGGTCCATCCTAGCAGGTACACACCATCTATTCCATGCTCTGTGAAGCAGACTTGCCTACCGTCAGAACATGAACTGGTTGTCAGGCACACATAGGCTTCAGTTCCAGCTCTGCCTCTTATTAACTGCAACCTCGGGCATTTAACTTTCCGTCTCTGAGCCTCAGTTTCAACTCTGTAAAATGGGTTGGCTACTTTATCTCAGGTTGTGGAAAGAATTAAATGAAATAAAAATGCATGAAGAGCACTGAACCCAGGGCCTGGCACACACAGTGAGTACTCAGGTTTAGCCATGTAGCTTCAGAATGCATATTAATTGTCAATACCCAGACAATGCAGCAAAGTATTACAAAAAGAGAAATGTAAACTTATTTGCATACATATCTTTCAATCTTCATTTTTAAACAGATAGAATAAAACTATGGGCCAGGCACAGTGGCTCATACCTGCAATCCCAGCACTTTGGAAGTCCATGTTGGGCAGATCACGAGGTCAGGAGTTCAAGATCAGTCTGGCCAATATGGTGAAATCCTGTCTCTACTAAAAAATACAAAAGGTAGCCAGGAGTGGTGGTGTGCACCTGTAATCCCAGATACTCAAGAGGTTGAAGCAGCAGAATCGCTTGAACCCAGGGAGGCAAAGGTGGCAGTGAGCTGAGATCACAACACTGCACTTCAGCCTCAGCAACAGAGTGAGGCTGTGTCTCAAAAAAATAATAAACCACGTATATGCTTTCAGACCCAGTGTTTTTCTCTTAAATAGTATATCATTAAAATATTTTTAGCTCAAAAACAAAAGATCATTTTTGAGATTATCATTTTAAATAACAAGATAATGCTCAATTTAATGAGTAATTTAATGATTACTACTGGACTTTTTGTAGATTGCAAAGAGCATTCAAAACAAATGAAGTAGAATAAAAAATATGTATTACATGTTGTGGTATGACTGTTAAGTCTTTTATTCAGAAATACAGAACATATGTACATAATATAGAATTTATTTATTATGAGTCATGTTAAAAAATAGTTTAGAAGCTGCTGATTTGTTTCCTTTTCAAATTTTGCATGGTAATTTGTTTTTGTTTTGACAGATTCTCATTCTGTGCCCAGGTTGGAGTGCAGTGGCACAATCTCAGCTCATTGCAACCTCTGCCTCCTGGGTCCAAGCAATTCTCCCGTCTCTGCATCCTGACTAGCTGGGACTACAGGCATGCACCACCATGCCTGGCTAATTTTTGTATTTTTAGTAGAGACGAGGTTTTAGGTTTCACCATACTGCTCAGGCTGGTCTTTAACTCCTAACCTCAGGTGATCCACCCACCTCTGCCTCCCAACGTGCTGGGATTACAGGCAAGAGCCACCACATTCAGCCTAAATTTTGCAGAATAATAAGTAACCTTTAGGCCAAGCTCAATGGCTCACCCCTGGAATCCCAGACCTTTGGGAGGACAAGGCAGGAGGATTGCCTGAGGTCAGGAGTTCAGTACTGGCTCGGCTAACATGGCGAAACCCAATCTCCACTAAAAATACAAAAATTGGTCAGGTGTGGTGGCACATGCTTATAGTTCCAGCTACTCGGGAGGCTGAGACAGGAGAATTGCTTGGACTCAGGACCCAACATCGCAGGAGGTTTACACCCCCCTGTAATATTGTTTTTAATATCCACAGGGGGAGAGGGTGATATTACTCCCAATATCGCAGGAGGTGTAAAATCCCCTGTGACATTGTTCGTAATATCCAAAGGAAGAATGACATAACTTTCACTATCGCAGGGGGTGTACACCCCTTTGTCATATTGTTCGTTATATTCATGGTGGGAGAGGATATTACTGCCAATATTGCAGGGGCTGTAAACCCCCGTGATACAGTTCAAAACATCCAGATGAGGAGAGGATACTACTCCCAATATCGCAGGGGGTGTTAACCCCCCGAGATATTGTTGTTAATATCCAGGGGCAGAGAGAATAATATTACTTTGATAATCGCAGTAATTATTGATAATTGTTCATAATATCCCTGCGATATTGTTCATAATATCCAGTGGGGAGAGGATGATATTACTCTCAGTATCGTACACACCATGTGGGTACACAGTCCTGTGATATTGCTTGTAATATCCAGCGGAAGAGATGAGGATACTACATCCAATATCGCAGGGAGTGTACACCCCTCTGTGATATTGTTTATAATATTCAGGGGGATGAAATAATATTACTCTGAATATCACAAAGGGTGTACACCTCCTGTGATATTGTCAGTAATATCAAGGGGGGGAAAAGATGACATTACTCCCGATATTGCAGCAGGTGTACAGAGCCCTGTGACATTTTTTGTAACACCCAGGGATGGAGAGAATAATATTACAATCAATATCACAAAGGGTTTACACACCCCTGTGATATTGTTCATAGTAACCAGGGGGTGAGCGGATAGTATTACTCCCAATATCGTATGGGGTGTAAAGCCCCCTGTGATACTGTTTGCAATATTCAGAGAGAATGAGAATGATATTGTTCCCAATAGTGCGGGGTGTGTTCACCCTCCTGTGATATTATTTGTAGCATCCCGGGGAAAGGGGATAATATTACTCCCAATATCGCGGGGGTTGTAAAGACCCCTGTGATAATGTTTGTAATATCTGGAGGGGAGAAGATACTACTACTGCCAATACGGCAGAGGGTGTACACCTTCTTGTGATATTGTTTGTCATATCGAGGGGGGAGAGGATGATATTACTCCCAATATCATAGGGGGTGTTCACTTCCCTGTGATACTGTTTGTAATATTCATTGGGTGGGAGAGGATGGTATTACTCTGAATATCCCGGAGGGGGTGCATATTCCCCTGTAATACTTTTTGTAATAACCAGTGGCAGAGAGGATATTACTCCAAATATTCCAGGTGGTGTATACCCCCTGCGATATTGTTTGTAACATCCAGGGGGCTGAAGAATGATATTATGCCCAGTATCTCAGGGGATGTGCACCCACCTGTGATATCGTTTTCTAATATTCAGGGAAAGAGAGGATGATATTATTCCTGATATCGCAGGGAATGTACACTCACCTATGCTATTGTTTCCTAATATTCAGGAGGAGAGAGGTTAATATTGCTCCCAATATCGTAGGGAGTGTATATTCTCCTGTGATATTTTTCATAATATTGAGGGGGTAGAGGATGATGTGACTCCCGATATCACAAGGGTTGTACACCTTCCTGTGATATTTTTCATAATATACAGGTGGGGAAAATGAGATTACTCCCAATATCGCAGCGGGTGTACAGCCTCCTTGGATATTGTTCAAAATATAAAGAAGGGTGAGTATGATATTTCTTCCAATACTGCAGGGTGTACATCCCTCTGTGATATTGTTTGTAATATCCAGGACGAGAGAGGATATTACCCCCAATATCACAAGGGGTGTACACACCCTGTGTCATATTGTTCCTAATATCCAAAGGGGAGAGGACGATATTACTCCCAATATTGCAGGAAGTGTGTATCTCACCTGTGATATTGTTTCTAATATCTAGGGGAGAAGAGGATGATCTTACTCCCAATATCACAGGGAGTGTACACCCTTCCTGTGATATTTTTCCTAATATCTGGGTGGGGACAGAATGCTATTACTCCCAGTATTGCAGTAGGTGTACACCCCCCTGTGATATAGTTTCTAACATCCAGGGGAGGAGACGATGATATTACTCCCAGTATCACAGAAGGTGTGCACCCCCCTGCAATACTGTTTCTAATGTCTAGGGAAGAAGAGGATGATATTTCTCCCAATTTGTCATTGAATGTACACCCATCCTATGATATGGCTCCTTATATCCAAAGGGAGAGAGGATGATATTACTCCTTATATCACAGGTGGTGTACACTCTTCTTGTGTTATTCTTCCTAATATCCAGTGGGGGAGAGGCTATTACTCCCCAAATCACAGCGGGTACATACCCCCCTTGTGATAGTTTTTAATATCTGGGGGGGAAGGGATAATATTACTTCGAATATTTCAGGGGGTGCACACCTTCCCTGTGATATTGTTTCTAATATCCAGAGGGAGAGAGAATAATATTACTCTCAATATCACAGGGAGGGTGTATACCCTCCCTGTGATATTGTTTCTAATATCCAGGGGAGAGATATTATGAAATACTGACTATATATGAAATACTGAATATTTTCAGTATTTCAGGGGTGTACACCCCCTCTGTGATATTGTTCCTAACATCCAGAGGGGGAGAAGAAGATATTACTCCCAATATTGCAACAGGTGGACACCCCACCGTGATATTGTTTCTAATATCCAGGGGGACAGAGAATGATATAACTCCTGATATCGCATGGGGTGTATACCTCCCCGTGATATTGTTTTTAATATCCAGTTGAAAAGAAGATATTACTCCCAATATTGTAAGGAGTGTTCACCCATTCTGTGATATTGTTCCTAATATCCAGGAAGAGAGAGAATAATATTACCACCAATATCACAAAAAGTACACACCCTTCCTTTGATAGTGTTCCTAATATCCAAAAGGGGATAGGCTAATATTACTCCCAATATCACAGGGTGTGTATACCCCCATTGTGATACGGTTCTTAATTTCCAAAGTGGAATAACATGATATTACACCCAATATCACAGGTGGTGCACACCTTCCTGTGATATTGTTTCTAATATCCAGGGGAGGAGAGATGATATTAATTCCAATATCACAGGGGGTGTACACCCATTCTGTGATATGGTTCCTAAGATCCAGGTGAGAGGAGGATAATATTACTCCCATATCATAGGGGGTGTACACTCCTCCAGTGATATTGTTCCTAATATCTGGGGGAGGGAAGAATATTACTCCCAATATCACAGGCAGTGTACACCCCCACTGTGATAGTGTTTCTAATATCCAGAGGGGGAGATGATGATATTACTTCCAATATCACAGAAGGTGTACACCCTCCTGTGATATTTTCCCTAATATCCGGGGGAGGATGATATTACTTCCAGTATGGCAGGGGCTCTAGATCCACTCCTTGGGATATTGTTCCTCGTATCTAAGGGAGGAGAGGATATTACTTCCAATACTGCAGAGGGGGTACACCCTTTCTGTGATATTGTTTCTAATATCCAGGGGGAGAGAAAACAATATTACTCCCAATATAGCAGGATGTGTACCATTCCCTGTGACATTGCTTCTCATATCCAGGGGAGGAGAGGATGATATTACTCCCAATATCGGAGAGGGTGTACAGCCCTTTTGTGACATTTTTTCTAATATCCAGCTGGGGAAAGGATGATGTTACTGTTAATATTGCAGGTGGTGTACACTCCCCCTGTGATACTGTTTCTAATATCCAAGAGGAAAGAGGATGATATTACTTCCAATATTGCAGGGGCTGTACACCTTCCCTGTGATACTGTTCCTAATATCCAGGGAGAAGGAAGATGTTATTCCAATATTGCAGTAGGTGTACATCCCCTGTGATATTGTTCCTAATATTTATTGGGGGAAAAGATGATATTACACCCAATATTGCAAGGAGGTCACTTCCCCATGATATTGTTTTTAATATACAAAGTGGGAGAGAATATGACTCCCAATATCACAAGGGGTATACACCCCCCCGTGATATTGTTTCTAATATTCACAGGGGGGAAGATGATATTTTATCCCTGTATTGCAGGGGGTGTACACCTCACTGCAGTAGTGTTTATAATATCCAGGGTGGAAGAAGATGATATTACTCCTAATATCCTAGAAGGTGTATACCCCCTGTGATGTTTGTAATATCAATTAAGGGAGAGGAAGATATTACTTTCAATATCACAGGGGGTGTACACCCTTTCTGTGATATTGTTTCTAATAAGCAGGGTGGGAGAGTATGATATTACTCCAAATATCACAGGGTGGTTACATCCCATGATATTGTTCCTAATATTCAGGGGGAAAGAGAATGATATCACTCCCAGTATCGCAGGGGGTGTACATTTCCCCATTGATATTGTTTCTAATATTCAAGGGGAAAGAGAATGATATCACTCCCAATATCAAAGGGCTGTACACCTCCCATGATATTGTTATGAATATCTAGGGAAGGACAGGATTATATTGGCACATGCTTGTAATCACAGCTACTCAGGAGATTGGGGGAGGAGAATCACTTGAACTCGGGAGGCAGAGATTGCAGTGAGCTGAGTTTGTGCCACTGCACTCCAGTCCGGGTGGTAGAGCAAGACCCCATCTCAAAACAAAACAAAACAAAACAAAATAAACAAAAGACAATTATTCCAAAGTACGTTCATTAATTCAGAATTCTTAACACATACTAGGGATGAAACAGACTGTCCTGAGGTCAAAAAGATAGACAAGAACCAAGAAAAGAAAGAAGCAAGGGCCAGCCATGCCCCTATTCCTTCCCTGTTTCTTCTGTCTCCTAAGCCCTGACTGTTGAAAATCTGTGAATGGTTCGATAATTCAGGGATTAGTATTTGAAGACATAATATCGTGCTGCTTTTTTTTTTTTGTCCTGAAAACTCAGCCCCAGAATATGTTACGGACATATTTGAAACAGGAAAATGACAAGCCATTGCTGGCTTTAAGATAAACAAGTTGCTGGGCGTGGTGGCTCATGTCTGTAATCCCAGAACTTTGGGAGGCTGAGATGGGTGCATCACGAGGTCCAGAGTCCGAGACCAGCCTGGCCAATAAGGTGAAACTCCATATCTAAAAATACAAAAAAAAAATTAGCCAGGCATGGTGGCACACGCCTGTAGTCCCAGCTACTCAGGAGGCTGAGGCACAAGAATCACTTGAACCTGGGAGGTGGAGGTTGCGTGAGCCAAGGTGGCGTCACTGCACTCCAGCCTGGGTGACAGAGCAAGACACCATGACAAACAAAAAACAAACAAACAACCTTAAGTGTGTATGCACCTATAAGTACAATTCTGAAAAACAGCAAAAACTGAGAGAAATAAAGACTTACAATAATCATGGTGGAGATTTTAAAACACCTCTCTCAGTAATTATTAGAGATAGTAGACAAAAACATCTGTAAGGATATTGATTTGGACAATAATATAAAAAATCGACAAAATACTATATTCAATAACTATAGAATAACTGTTCTTTCCACGTGCATATGAAATGTTTGCCAAAACAGTCATACGCTGTCATAAGTCTCAAGAAATTTCAAAAGACTAAGATCTGACAGATAATGTTTTCTATGTTTTCAAACTTAATTGAGAAGTGAATATCTTTAAAATCCCCACGTATTTGGAAAGTAAATAAGGTACTCTGAAATAACCCATAGTCAAAGGTGAAATAACCCATAGTCAAAGGTAAAATCACAAGAGAAATTAGAAATGTTTCTAACTAAACGATAATAAAAACAACATGAAATATATAAGGCATAGCTAAAGCAGTAGAGTGAAACTTAGAGCTTTACTTTTTTTTTTTTTTTTTTTTTTTTTGAGAGGAGTTTTACTCTTGTTCCCCAGGTTGGAGTGCAATGGGTGATCTTGGCTCACTGCAACCTCTACGTCTGGGTTCAAGTGATTCTCCTGCCTCAGCCTCGCAAGTCGCTGAGACTACAGGCGCACACCACCATGCCCAACTAATTTTTTATTTTTGGTAGAGACAGGGTTTCCCCATGTTGGTCAGGCTGGTCTCAAAATCCTGACCTCAGATGATCTGCCCACTTCAGCCTCCCAAAATGCTGGGATTTCAGGCGTGAGCCACAGTGCCCGGCCAACTTTACATTTTTTTAATATGCTTATATTAGAAAAAGAAAAATCTAAGTTTCCAACTTAAGAACCTAGAAAACCTAGCAGATGTTTAAAGACAAACTTTTAATTCCTGCTTACAGGACACAAAGACAACTAAACCAACATCATAAGCCAAATAATATGTATCTTTAGATATTCATTGAGCTTAAATTATGAGACATAAGGAAAGTAAGACAGGGTACGGGAGGACTTCAGAATGTATACAAATTTAAGTGTTTTGGTTTTATTCTCTTTCTTAGTTGCACTGCAAGGGTTTCCATTTAATTCTCCGCTATGCAGGAAAGGGTAACATGTTATTTTGGTGGACTCAGGTTTTCAAGCTAATCGATGCTCAATGATATTGCTAAAGAATGAGAAAGAAGTGTTTTTTTGTTTGTTTGTTTTGTTTTACTATCCGAAAGAAAGGGTTTTGCAGAGAAGGTAAAGGAGAAGATACATGATATGTCATGCGAATGCTCTAAGATTCAGGTAATTAAAAACCCCAGCTCAACTGACTAAGTAATAAGAGAATGTATTCCTTCACATAACCAGAATCCCCAAAGTAGGGGAGATTTCGGGTTGGATGATTCGGTGGCTCAGTGATGTTATTAAGGCGTATGGATCCTTAGACCACTCTGTTCTGCCATCCTCAGTGAGTCAGCTTTGTCCTCAGGTTGGCCCGAGAAGAGCAAAGCATTACATTAAACACAGTAACATCCAGTGGCCAAAGGAAAATAGAAAGAAGAAAGCTCTGTAAGAACTAAACACAACCTTCCCTCCCAGACATTCTCTCATACTTCTTGACTAGAATTATAGCCAATACCCATTCCTAAACGAAACAAATGGCAAAATAATAGGGTTGTCATAATTGCATTGGTTAATCATCAACAGGGGAATAGAAATTTTGAGGTTGATATTCATGATGATCAAATATCTTTTCAAGATGTTTGTGTCTGGAAAAACATCTTGAAGAACTGTTGGCAAACGGGAAGGAATTCCCTCAGGCTTGTGAGTAGATGACAGTGAAGTCGGTTTGGCCTTAAAGGAAAAGGGAATTGGGTTCATTTTCAGGCAGAGACATAAAATGAGAAAAGACCTTTTGCAGCATACCTAGTCAGTAAACCACGGCTCAGTGGGTTGAATGGTGACCCCCAAAAGATATGTCGAACTCCTAACTGCTAAAACCTGTAAATGTGACCTTAAATGTGACCTTATTTGGAAAAGGGTCTTTGCAGACGTAATTTAGTGAAGGATCTCAAGGTACGATTATCCTGAGTTAACACAAGATAAATCCAATAACATAAGTCTTTATGAGAAGAGGAGAAAGAGAGGCACAAGGAAAGTCATGAAAGACAGAGGCAGAGATTGAAGTTATACTGCTGCAAGCTAAGGTATACCAGCAGCCAAGAGAAGCTGAGAGACAACAAAGGAATCTTCCCTGGAGCCTTCAGTGCAAGAGTATCCCTGCTGACACCTTGATTTTAACACCTCTGGTGTGCAGAACTGTAAGAAAATAAATTCACATTGTTTTAAGCCACCAAGTTGTGGTAATTTGTTCTGGTGGCTGTAAAAAACTAATACATATTGATAACCCTACAAAAAAAAAAATTTTTTTTTTTTTTGAGGAGTCTCACTCTGTTGCTAGGCTGGAGTGTAGTGGCGCTATCTCACTGCAACCTCTCTCCCAGGTTCAAGCAATTCTCCTGCCTCAGCCTCCCAAGTAGCTGGGATTATAGGTGCATGCTATATAATTTTTGTATTTTTACACACACCCAGCTAATTTTTGTATTTTTAGTAGAGATGGGATTTCACCATGTTGGCCAGGATGGTCTCGATCTCATGACCTCATCCACCTACCTCACCCTCTCAAAGTCCTGGGATTACAGGCATGAGCCACCATGCCTGGCCAATATTCTTGTGCCTCAAGGGTAGTAATGAAGCAGGAAATAGTTGCCATGTTCAAGCCCCCAGAGCTTTGTGAGATCCAAACATCCAGCCCTCAGACAAATGAAAATCACCAACATCCGAAACTCAGAGACCATGCTGGCTATCTCTAATGCCACTGTCAAAGGAGGTCTTTACTCCATCATCAGTAGAACGCTGACAGCGCAGAAATGAGACTTTTTATATCCTGACTTTGCCAAGTACCTGTGTGACTTGTCCAATATATGTCTTATACCCATCCCCTTTGCCCCTTACCACAATGCCGGGGCCACTTCTAAGTTTAGGAACTAGAGCGTAAAGAAGCATCTGTACATGTTGTGGGATAGTAAGTGGAGTAGAATTGAACTGAATCAACTCAGTACATGACAAGAAGAGTTTGAAAGACAACGAAGAGACTAGGAATGAAATGGACCCTGGGATTCCCGGTTCTCTTTTCTTAAAAGAACACTGATTTTGTTTAGGTATTCATGCTTTCCCCAAAGAGCTCGTGTATCTCAAACAGAGCTGATCCATCCCCAGTACCAGGACCATCCTTATTTGTCCAATAATAATTTTATTTACCTGGATAGGAACTGGCACAGGAAAAAAAGATATAAACAGATCAGTCCATGGCATTCTCTAGTCCATTGAGACTGGATTAACAATGAACATGGAACTCGATCCTGGCCAGTGGGAAGGCTTCTAGGAATTTTTTCTTCCTCTTCAAGAAATGGCAATGTCTAAAACATAAAACTTCACAGTTACAGAAAATCACATGAAGTCCTTCATACCCAAAGTGTGGGGAAAGCCTTTTTTTTTTTTTTTTTTTTGAAACGGGACTTTCACTCTGGTTGCCCAGGCTAGAATGCAATGGCACAATCTTGGCTCACCGCAATCTCTCCCTCCCAAGTCCAAGCAATTCTCCTACCTCATCCTCCCAAGTAGCTGAGATTACATGCATGCACCACCATGCCCGGCTGATTTTTTGAATGTTTACTAGAGACGGGGTTTCTCCATGTTGGTCAGGCTGGTCTTGAACTCCTGACCTCAGGTGATCCACCCGCCTCAGCCTCCCAAAGTGCTGGGATTACAGATGTGAGCCACAGCCAGAAAGCTGTAACAATGACTTGAAATCCAGATACACTAAAAGATTAACATAGCAGCTACATTTTAAAAAGGCTTGTGCATACCAAAACATACTACAAGCAGCCAACACCTAGAAAATACAAAATAGGCTCTCTGTATTCATGGACTGAAAATATTTGGAAAAAAAAAGGATAATTGCATCTGTACTGAACATGTATTTTTTCCCTTATCATTATTCCCTCAACAATACAGTATAACTGTTTACATAACATTTACATTGTATTAGGTATTATAAGTACTCTAGAGATGATTTTATGTTTGTAGGAGAATGTGCGTAGGCTGTATGTAAATACTACACCATTTTATTATATAAGATTAAATAGCCATGGATTTTGGTATTCTGGAAGCAATCCCCATGGATACTAAGGGACAACTGTAGTTGCAAAATATATCATGGATAAATAATCAATATTCCTAATATAAAAAGAGCTATTAAAAATAAAGAGGAATTTTTTTTAAACTCAATATTGGCAAAAGACATGAACAAACAATTCACAGAAAAAGTTACAGAAATTGCCATTAAACATTTTTAAAAATGCTCAACTTCACTTATAATAAAAGAAACGCAAAAAATACCCACTGAAATACCCCAGCCTGACCAACATGGAGAAAGCCTGTCTCTACAGAAAAATAATAAAAAAAATATGCACATATTCTTAAAGTATACTGCATATTCTTTATTAATTACAAAGGGGAAAATGTACTTTTACCATGGAGATATCTGATATAAACCTCTTAGCCAATTGCTCAAACTTAGCATGATCAATAAAGGCACTGAGATCACATGGATATGATCCAAGGTGAAGTACCCACTACCTATCTTACATGAGGTAATGTGTAATAATGTTCTAGACTTAGGAGACACATGTTGAAGCATTCAGAAGTGAAGGGTCCTGTGGACTACAAACTACCTTTAATAATTCAGAAAAATAACCGGGCACAGGTGGCTCACACCTGTAATCCCAGCACTTTGGGAAGCCGAGGCGGGGGGAATCACATGAGGTCAGGAGTTTGAGACCAGCCTGGCCAACATGGCAAAACTCCGTCTCTACAAAAAAAAAAAAAAAAAAAAAAAAGAAAGTTAGCCAGGTGTGGTGGTGCATTCCTGTAGTCCTAGCTACTTGAGAGGCTGAGGTGAGAGAATTGCTTGGGCCCAGGAGGTCGAGGTTGCAGTGAGCCGAGATCATGCCACTACACTCCAGCCCGGGAGAAGGAGCAAGATCCTGCTTCGAAAAAAAAAAAAAAAATCAGCAAAACTATATATACAGTATAAACCAAATGTGCAAAATATTAATAGTGAACCCACATGAACTTTCATCTACTCTGCAGGTATAAACATTTTAAAAATAAAAAGTGGGGAACAATAAAACAAATCAAACTAACTTGAATAAGCAGTTAACGAAAGCAGCACTTTTTTTCTCTCTGGATGTCTTCATGCGTAGTGAGAAGGCAGATTTTATTCCCCTATGAGAGAATTAGCAATAAAATAAAGGATTAATTTGTTCATTTAGTCAATGTACTGGTTTTCTATCACTGTATAACAAAATTACCAATTTGGTTACTTAAAACGACACAATTTTATTTCACAATTTCCATTGTTCAGGAGTCTGGGTTCAGTTGGGTCCTATTTGAGGTCTCACCAGGCTGAAATCCAGCTGCTGCAATCATATCTCAGACTGAGGACTCTTTCCAAACTTACTGGTTATTGGCAGAATTGCATTCTTTGCAACTGTAGGATTGAAGTTCTCATTTTTGTGCCAACTGTCTACCCAGAACAATCCTTGGTTCCCAGAGGCTACCCTGAGTCTTCACTATCTGGGTTCCTCCACAGGCGCTCTTGCAACACGGAAGCTTAGTTCTGCAAGGCCAGAAGCAGAATCTCTTCCCAGTCTTCTAGGTTGGAGATTTATGTAAGATAATCACAGAATAACTATCTCATCAATCACATTTGTCATAAAATGTAACCTAACCAAGGGAGTGACCCATATTCACTGGTTCTACTCATGCTCAAGAGGAGGGGATTACACAGAGTGTGAACACCAGTGACTAGGAATCTTGTGAATCACCTTAGAATTCTGAGTAGTAATCGGTTATTATAAAGTTTTTGGAGGGGAGGAGGAAAGGAGGTAACAGGCTCTTTTTAACAACCAGCTTTCTCAGGAACTAACAGAGTGAGACCTCACTAACTCCCTCCTCACCCTACCACCCCACGAAATTAGTCTATCGATGACCCAAACACCTCCCACTAGACCCTACCTTCAATATTGGGGATCAAACACGAACATGAACTTTGGAGGGAACAAATATACAAAGCATAGTAGGGCCCAATTACAATTCCATACAAAAGGCTTCTTCTCATTTTCAGATATATTAATGCAACATTCCCAGGCAAATTAAGGCAATTAAGAGTCTTAAGAATAAGAGGGTTGCAGAGAATTTGAAAGTAGGTACAAAAGACAAAAGCAGCTACTTCAAGAGTCCTCTCTTTCTCTCATTAGGCTGTAACCATTAATTAGTTGGTATCTTCAGTTACTACCAGTGGAACCCCTATACCCTGACTTTTTAAGTTTCCTTTGCCAGATGACAGGATTCCCTCTCCAAGTGTTAACTGCTTTCAGCCTCTCTCTCATTTGAAACCCAAATCCCTACCTGGGTCAAGTGATGACACAAGCTGATGTTTCGGGGATGAAGAAGCTTCAAATGCACTTTAAGTTTCTTTTCTCAATAAACAATGTAAAGACCATTTCAAGAAACACTTGTGGCGTTATGTGTGTACTGGATAGCACTTTCCCCTTTCTACTTCAGAGACACTGAGGCATGCATCATTTCTCTTTGTTACTTTTGGGGGTCACAGCATTTTCCCCAGAAATACTTCTCACAACAGTCCACTTCAACGTTGGGAGTAATCTCACTTTAAGTTAGAAAAACAAGCATGAAGGCTGCAAGTCTTGTTCTACCTACAGAACTCTGTATGAACCTCAGGAGGAAAAAACAAACTTAAAGCTGCACCTTTTCCCTTCCCTGTTTCACCCACGTCATACTTCCCTCTTATCCTCTTCTCACAACGAAAGCCACTTAAAACTCTGGATGCATCTATTCTGTTGGTAGAGCAGACAGACACAAACTAGGTCAAACTTTACAATGGTGGGTAAATTAATGCAACTATTTTTACACTACCTCCATCCCATCGTAATTCAATAAATGATAAGACAAAGAGGGAAGAATTGGAACCAAATGTAAATTTCACTTCAGATATATAAATTTAAAATTTTCCTTAATTTTGAGGCTGTCACTCACACAAAAAAACCATAGATAGTTTTGTTGCTACTGAATTTCAGCAGGGCCCCAAATGTGGTCACTTCAGACTATTAGCCCTCCTTGTGCTGTTTATGGAATGCAGTGCAGAAGCTCCAAAAGGACCCTATGTCCACAGCGGAGTACAGACAATATTCCTTCTGTTCCTCTCTGCCTCAGCATCCAAGGTTGCTGGAATTACAGAGATGGTGCAATGGTTATCTCTACCACCAGGTCTACGCATCACATTATTAACCACTTTATTCTAACGCAAGTGTAGAAGAAAATGCTGTTTCTCTCAGTACAGTGGAGACAGAAATGGAGTTTTTCAGAACAAATGTTTATTTAAGAATTAAGGGCAAACAAAAACATTAAAGCATAGGAATACATCAACTGAATACAAGTTGTCTTGTTTGTTCTGAAATCTTGAAAAAGTTAATCTAACTACTTACCTGAGGTAGATTTAGGTTGGCACTGCTTCAAGGGAACCTCCGTCCATCCCAGAATTTACCTTCTAGTTTTGGTTAACAGGCTCCCAAGTGGTCCTCTCCAACCTCAGGTTATGCTATATGAATAACACCAACACCTTTTTCTCCCATAGTTAAAAGCCCTCAGCCTTGTTTCATACCCCCAAAGTTCTCTGTTTGAGGGACGGTCCATCATTAATTTACTTAAAAACTAGAGACAACTACCAGTAAGATTAGTTGAAAGAAGGGTCGAGTCATTGCCCTGTTAATGATACCAACTTGGACCCCTTCTCCATGTTCTCACTAATGACTAACAAGTAGCCATAAGGACTACTTTTCATCACCACCATGCCTCACACCCAATACTATTTTAAGTATATTACAAATGTCAAACATATACTAGTAATAGGCAAGATTTTCACCAAAGAGAAAAAAATATATCCTGTGTATCTTATCATACTGGGCAACTTTTCATGGTACAAGAGCTATTTCTAAAAATTATGAAAACATGTCAGATCAAATAAACTTCCAAGATACTTTTCCTAAAAGAAAAATACCCTAGAATCAGATTCCTTATTATCAGTGTGAGCTATATTCACTGGCCCTAATATTATCATGATCATCAACCAGTCATTAGGATCAAAGCTTAGAGCCATACACAAGGTAGCAGTGTAGCAGTTCGCCAACTCCGTGAATCCAAATGGCAACACTTTCTGAAGTTCAGGGATCTGCTAGGACAAATCAAACCAAAATCAGAGGATGTGGACTAGCAACAAAATCTCTATCCACTAGTCGACAAAGTCCCAAATACTACAGGAATCTGAAATATTGGTATTAAACGTCTTTAAATCTGAGGAAAGAAAAAAACTGAGATGTGACCATTGATAGATCTCTGGACTAATTATAGTATTTTTAGGGATCACTAAAGACAATCCTAATTATACTTTTAAGCTGGAAACAAGTGCTTATCTTTAAGCCTCTGATAAATCTGCCAACTACTTTTCCCTTCTAGCATTTAGAATTCTGCATTCCACGCCAAATATATACCTTATAATGTGGTGACTGCAATCCTTTCTCTGGGATTAAAATGTATTTTCTCTTTCCTTGGTAGAACTGAAATAAATGAAAGACGTATCATTATGGGTCTTGTTTGCTACAAACAGCAGGATAATGGAGTGAAAAGAACACTAGGTTTGGAGTTAGGATACTCAAAATCAAAAAAGCCTTATTCTTATATTAGTAATGCATCATTATGTGTTTTTACTCTATGCCTACATAGATTTATAAACTTTTCTTTCAGTCTTTCTCTAGCCATTTTACTAGGAGCTGACTGTGGGTATCTATTGCTGAAAGAGGTAAGTCACAAAAATACGGATACTAAAAACGTCATAACCATTATATGAAATTTGCACTTTGAGTCAAAAAGAAACGAATTTCTAAACTTGAAATTTCAAATACCGTAATAATTTGAAAGATATTTTAGGGGAAATAAATTTTCAGAGTATGCGTCAACTGACACCAAGTAAAAAGCTGAGTATGTTGTCTCTTTATAAGATTGGTCCTGCAAAGGGAAAACTACTGGGAGAGTTGGGATGTAGGACCCTAGTTTTGATCTAGGATAGCTACTCCCTAGCTTCTTAGTTCATTTCACTGACAGCAAAAAAAAAGACTGCTATATTACTATCAACACTCTAGTCCCATCCTAGGCAAGCATAAAAATACCAACCAAGGCAAAGTCAATATACTCCTTTCCCCCAACAGTAACACATGCCACACCTTCTATCATAAGGTTGCAGTCCTTTCCTTTATTGGATTTCTGAATTTTTTAAAAAGTAAAAGTAAAGCAATCATTAAGTGGTTCAGATAAAAGAAAAGTATCTTTACCTGAGTTACCCATCAGGTCTACTCTGACCTGCCCTAGCTCCTTCCAGAACAAGCTTCTGGGTATCTAAAAAACTATTTTTCATACTGATTTCATGTAACGTCATCTCTACCAAGAGTCAACTTAACTATGAAAACAGTTTTTCTCATACTTATTATATGTACATAGATTCTCACCCACAATTAAATCTCTCACTGCAGAACAGGTTTCTGGGGCCTGATAAGACAGGAGTTTCTACAAAAGGTTTTTTCAGACTCAAGGTATTTATGGGTTTTTTTCACTTATGTGAGTTCCCTGATGTACCACAAGAGTTGATCACTAACAAGCACTCTTCATTCAGACATTTGTAGTCTTTACTCAGATTGGGTTTTTTTGGAGTACAAACCCAAGTAAGGCTCTCCAATGAATGCTTTTGCCATACTCAAGACAAATACACAATTTTTCACCAGTATGGCTTCTCTGATGGGTAAGAAAGTCAGAGTTTTGTAAGAAGCTTTTTTCACACTTGCTGGGGCTTCTCCCCAGGGAGGGTTTTCTGAGGGCCAATGAGATGTTCATACTGTCTGCAGCACAACTGACACTGAATGCATTTAAAAAATTGTTCTCCGGTGTGAATTCTCTTACAACGAAGAGGGCTGAGCACTGCTGGAAAGCTGTCTTACACTCAGTGCATTTGTAAGGTTTCCCACTTGTATGAATCCTCTTGTGAGTGATCAAATTTGAGCTCAGACGGAAAGTTTTCAAACACTCTGGTCATTTGCAGATTTCTCATTGGAGTTGATGGATAAGGTGTTCTGTTAGGGCATCTCTCTGGGCAAAACAATTCTCATACTTCCAATTGCAGGCTCTCTTGTCCCCACTGAATTCTGAGCTCTGAGCAAAGTCTGAGATTTGCCTAGGGGGTCTTCCTCTTAATGAGTCTCTGATAAGTAAATAATTTTTAATATTGGTATTACAGCTTCTTGCCTGGTCAAGACATCTTTGAGGCTTCTGATGCATGGGGAGGGCTAAGCTCAAGACCTTTGTCACTCACATTACAGATAAATGGTTTTTCACCAATGTGTACTGTCTGATGTTGAAGAAGGGCTGAGCTCTGGTGAAAGCTTTTATCACATACAGTGTATTTGTAGTGTAGCTCCTCTGTTTGAGTTCTCATTTTCTGTTGGGCAACAAAGTCCATACCTAAGAGGAAGTCACTCTCACATGTAGACCACTGATGTGGTTTCTCTTCCATGTGAATTCTCTGATGTACAATAAGGTCTGAGCTACAGTTAAAACTTTTCTCATATTCAAGGCATTTAAAAGTGTGTGTATGAGTTGCCTGGTGCCTAATTAGGTTGGCACTCCGAGTAAAACTCCTCATACATTCCAGGCATTTATACGGCTTCTCACCTGTGTGGACTCTCTGGTGCACGATAAGGTCTGATTTCTGGCCAAAGCATTTTTCACAGGCACCACACTTATAGGGCTTCTCCCCAGTATGAACTCTTTTATGCACGATGAAGGCTGAACGGTGTCGGTAACTTTTCTCACACTTATTACATTTGTAGGGCCTTTCCCCAGTGTGAGTTCTCTGGTGGCTAATAAGATCTGATTTCCCACTAAAAGCTTTTTCACACTCCAGACACTTAAATGGTTTCTCACCTGTGTGAGTTCTTCGGTGCCTTATGAGGTTTGTACTTCTACTGAAGCATTTATCACACTCACTACATAGATACGGTTTCTCGCCTGTATGGCTTCGCTGGTGGACAAGCAAATCAGAACTCTGACCAAAATTCTTGCCACAAATGTCACATGTATAGAATTTTTTACCTGCATGTGTTCTCTGATGTCCTGAAAGCGCTAAGTGGTGCCAAAAGCTCTTCTCACATTTGCTACATTTATAAGGTTTCTCGTAATTGTGGATCCTCTCGTGTGAAATAAGATCTGAGCTTTGGACAAAGGTTTTCTCACACATATCACATTTATAAGGTTTCTCTCCAGTATAGGTTCTCTCACACATAATAAGAGCTAAGTTTTCACAGAAGTTTTGCTTGCATTCAAGGCACTGGTATAAATGATCATCTATTTGAGTAACCTCATGCACATGAATAAAAATCTTTTTACCCTTCCGAGGGCATACATTATATATTTTCCTTTTTTGAGTTCTCTGATTACATCTCTCTTCTGAAGTGAACATTTTCTATGGCTCTCTCCTAGGGAGTTTTCCAGTGGTCTTCTTGACCCATCATTGCCCTCACAGTCATTTTCTTGATAAGAACTTGGAACAGACATCTGTTTCAGTCATGAGCCTCTACATGTTTCCAGCATCATATACGTTAATTCCTTACTTGATATTTCCAACCCTGTGAGACAAAGTAGAAATATTATTTATATTCCTACAACTAAGAAAAGAATTCTCAAAATTAAAATTACTGCAGACAAGACAAATTCTGTATCAGAGTCCCTAAGTCTTCTAGGTTTTACATGGCTTGAAATCAGTTACTTACTTTTACTCTTTGCTAATATAAAACTGATCTGCAATACATACGGTAAACTACAAGTAAGAACTCTTTCTTCCATGAACCTGGGTGATTTCAAAACAAGAGCTTTTCTCCTTTCCTTGCTTCAGCTGAGAAATCAAGACAGGACTAATAATTATTATGCCTGCTCATGAAGAAAGCAAATCAAAAGAGACTGTGAATGACTACCTGTGGAGTCCCTTCTGCTGAAAGCTTGGAAGAAGGTAGTTAACAACCATTAGAATTCCCAGTGCCCAGAGAGAAAAGTAAGGTTTCGATGACTCTTTCTTCTTAGTGGTGATATTAGGGAAGTTTCTTAACCACCATGTGCCTCATTTCCTCATCTGTAAAATGGACTAACAGCAGAAACTACTTTACACAGTTCTGTGGAATATTAAATCACTATGAATCTCCTGGCAAGCCTTCTGTGTTGGCTCTTACCATCACTATTATGATGACAAAGGGGCTTAAGATTCTGCTTTGATATGATCACATAAGCACATAACTTGCTCAAAAAGAAAAATCCTGACTGATTACAGATAAAAGCCTAGGCTTGGAACATAGATTTTATAATGGGCTTTTCTTTACATGGTGAAAAGCTATAAAAAAAGCTTTTTTCCTCCTCTTTCTGTGGTTTAGAGGGATGTACACATACAGAAATATCTAAAGGATCAAGTATCTTTAAAAAAGTTGGGTTGATTCAAGAGAGTTCAGAGGGACTAATGGGTCAATGCACTTACCAACTACCAATAATAGACTAAAGAACAGAAACAAAAGGAAGAAAAAAGCCATTTCCCTTATCTACCACATTTAACTCTCTTCAGTGACCTTTTCATGTTTGACCCTCTCCCTCATACATTCAGATCCTCCCATTTATCACCTAAAGACTATAACCTGATAATTCTGCTTTTTTACTACGAAAATGGAAGCAAGCAAGCAAAACAACACATACACAAAAAACAAAATCCTTTCCACATGCCCTCACCACATCAACCAACTCTTATAAGCGTGGTCATGTACTGCAGCTTTCCCTCAGCTACCAAAGATGGCAAACTTCCCTTGCTCAATCTAAGGATAGCCTTTCCATCTGAATTACCTCCTTTGTTCACAAAAACATCACTCTAGCAATTCTACCCTCCCTCTTCTGCATTATCAATTCATTCTTTGCTATTGGACCATTCCAATATTATTTTTCTTCTAAAAAACCAAAGCATAATCAACAAGAAAATCTCTCAACTGCCTCACATTCAAGCTGTTGTCCCATTTCTCTGTTCCTCTCTGCAGGAAAACTCTACAAAATAAATAAACCTGTTCATCGTCTCCAATTTTTGTCTTCCAAGGTTTCTGGAACATACTCCAATCAAACATTCAACCCTCACCATTCCTCACTGCTCCTCTTAGAAACCTACAAGCTCTTAAGAAATCTGACCCCTAGTACCTACTTTGACTCATTTCTCTGCTCCTCCTCTGCTTATTTACTGCACTCCAGTCACCCTGAGTCTTTGCTGTTGTTCAAACAAGCCAGACTCACTCCCTTTTCAGAGTCTTTACACTTGCTATCTCTTCCTGGCTGAAGGATTCTTCCTCCAGGAATCTTCAAGGCTCTCTCTCACCGCATTCACATCGTTGCTCAACTGTCATATGCTCAGTGAGATCATTTCCAGCCAGCCTATTCTACACTGTACCACACCTCCATCCCAGCTGACTCACAAACAACACTCCTTTCCTATTTTGTTTTTCTCTATAGAATGTAAGCCCCTAAGAGACAGGGATTTTTGGCTCATTTCATTCACTACTGTTTCCAACTCAGAACGGTGCCTGGCACAGCAGGTACTCAAACCTAGAAGAGGAGTTCTTACTTGGCATCCACAGACTCCTAGGTAACTTACAAAACCTTTGAAATTGACTGCAAAATGTTCAGTGTTATGTGCATTTTTCTGGGGAGAAGGTACACAGTTCTTTCAATTATCAAAAAGATCCAGTATCTAAGAAACTAGATATTAGATTGGAGCCTATCTGTAAAGGAAACTATATTAAAGCTCACTGAATACAGCATATTCGTAAATGTAATGGACCAGAACACAAATGAACACTTGCACTCAGAGAAAACAGGAACTCAAAAGGATCTGAAACACATGGTACTAACACAGTTACCTCTGGGTAATGAGATGATAGATAACATTCTGTTTCATCAATTTGTTAACTGCAGTTTTCCAATTTCCATTCAGCAACTGGTATGCTTTCCTTGCAAAAGGCACAGAGACTGCTACTTTTTTTTTTTTTTTTTTGAGACGGAGTTTCGCTCC
>PVKV010006613.1:57441-103564 GCA_004027835.1 Alouatta palliata
CAAGCAATTCTCCTGCCTCAGCCTCCCGAGTAGCTGGGACTACAGGCACGTGCCACTATGCCCAGCTAATTTTTGTATTTTTAGTAGAGACGGGGTTTCACCATGTTGACCAGGATGGTCTCGATCTCTTGACCTCGTGATCCACCCGCCTCGGCCTCCCAAAGTGCTGGGATTACAGGCGTGAGCCACCGCGCCCGGCGAGACTGCTACTTTTACTTACTTTTACTGTAATAAGTAAAAACTATTTATAAATATAACAAGATAATTTCAGATGTCAACTCAGAACTGTTCTAAAATCTAGTTTAAGGGGATAGGAGAAAGAACTAAATGAGGTGGAAGTAGGCAGTTTCTTCAGAATCAAAACACAGATTCACAAGAAATGTAGTACTGTGACCACAGAGGGGCATAACGGGAGAAAAATGCACTGCAAGGCTAACAAGCACAGGGAAGTCAAGACTGAAGCAGACAAGCTAAACAAAACAGAAATGCTTATGCTGAATACAGTGATTATAAATCCTACATTTCAAATGTTCAATATCTCCATGATTGAACTGTCCTAGAAATTACTGTTGGTCCAAATTACATCTTTCAGGTAACTTTCACAGTATCACAGAAGAATTCCTTAGACTACAAGACCAGAGTGTACTCTGTCACTGTCACAATCTCAATCCTCAAAGCCTAAAGTATCACAAGCATTACTCCTATTTCCTTTTATTAAATTGAGTTTACAGAGCTAAATGGCACGTATCTGTTCTTGCCTTTAGTCAAAGGAAGTGAGCAAAGGACTTATACCAGGGCTGGATTCCAGATCTACTCCACCTATCACCTGCCTCATCTCAGTTTATGGCAAATTCACCCTTTACTTCCTCAGGCTAAAACCTACACTCTTCCATCAACAAATTCGTTGGCTCCATTTCAAAACACATCCAGAATCTAAGCACTTCTCACCAGGTTCTGTTGTTACCATTCATTCCAGTCCAAACCACTCTTATTTCTTTCTTTAACAATAGCCCAAGAGGCCAACTTGAGCAGCCCAGCTAACCTGTCACTGCTTCCTGACACCCTTTTATATTCTTCTTCTCTTTGCATATTCTAATCCAGCCACAATGGCTTCCTAGCTGTTCCAGACATAGTCCCTGAAGGGCCTTTGCCCTTTCTTTCTTCTGCCTATAGCTTTCTTCCTCCAAGTGTGTACATGAACTTCCCCTAATTCCTTCAATTTTTTTTTCAGATGTCACTTCTGAAGAAGGCCTTTCCTAATCACCCTGTTTAAAGACTGTTTATGAACAGTCTTCACGCCCCAGCATTCACTATTTCCCTTTTCTGCTTTACTTTTCTTCTTCATGGCACTTAACACCTCCTAACATACTATATAATTCACTTTATTTAGTTTATTATCTATTGCTAAAATATGGCAAGGATGTTTGTTTTGTTTGATGATCTTTCCCTACCATATAAAGTAATGCCAGGTACAAAGTTGGTGCTTAATAAGCATCTGCTGAGTGCATGAATGAATTCTCATTGAAATTCTACTTCTCTCCTTGTCTGATAAAAGGACTGAATGCCACAAAGAATGGGAGCTACTCTGATGAGATGGAGTCTGGGAAAGAGAAGGGACCTGTCAAGGCTGAAGTAACTGTAGCTTACCTAGAATCCAGATGAAAGAAAATGTACATTCTTGATCCTGAGAATTTGACTTCTCAAGGAAGACAGCATTCTGTAAAACACAAAGACAAGAAAAGGATAAAAAGCTAAAAATGAGAGAATTTAGCACTAGATCATTTTAAAGGACTTAATGAGTAAACTATAGTTAAAAAGAACAGATGGGTTTTCTTATCTAATCCCTTAAATTCAATTCTGTAGAGTCTTAAATCATCCCATATGACTCTTTGGAAAAAAGGACAACACAGAATCTCTAACCCATCTGCACCATCTATAGCTTCCTTTGCAACTGTATCAACACTGAAGGAAAGGACTGCTAACACTAAATCTCGGTGGTATTTTGAAAACACTAAGGCATTACCTTTCCCACAGGAACTCAGGCTGTCCTGAGCCAAAGGATAATACAGACTACAAAGTATTTTTGGAATGACAAGATTACCACCTCTGGAACCCACATAATCATCACAATTTTGGTTATTCAAAATTTATAACACCCTGTTGATTTATATTTCAACCACAGACAACCCAGGAGGTGGTCAATTAGGGGCACAAAAAGAAGCTGACAGTCCACACTGAACCACTGATGTTTTTCTCTAGAAGTTTTAACCTGCCTTATCCTTAGGTTAATGGGACTTTCAGTTCCCTCAACAACCTTCCTGTTACTAAGGATCAAAAGCAAACATGGAACTACTTGGACCCAGATAACATATGGGGATATACAGCTGAGGCTCTCTATGGCACTTAGCTCATAGCTGCCAGTATTAAAATGACATTTTAGGATTCCAGTTCCAGGTAAGATGGAGTTAACACGTGTCACCAATTAAGTTATCCCATTGAATCCAACTATGAAGTCTGGACAGAATGTACAGCCTAGTTATTTGACAATTCTGAAAAGCCCATAGCATGCAGGTCAGGAAAGACCAGAATTTAAAATGCCATTCAACCAGCAGTGATTTTACTTTTTTTTTTTTCCCCTTTTGGTCCTCATCAGTATCCTGGGGCCTGAACTCAATATAGCCCCAAACACAGAAGTGAGGGAAGTTGTAAGATGTAATTGTCAAGTGAGACTTTTCAGAAAACCTGTAAGCTTTCATACCATTTATTTGTTTGTTTTTAAGTTCCAGGGTACTTGTGCAGGATGTGCAGGTTTGTTACATAAGTAAACGTGTGCCTATGTAAATCTGTGCTGCACCTATCAGCCCATCACCTAGTTATTAAGCCCAGCATGCACTGGCTATTTTTCCTGATGTTCTCCCTCCCCTCCATGCTGCTACAGTCCCAGTGTGTGTTGTTCCCCTCCTTGTGTCTGTGTGTTCACATTGTTCAGCAGCCTCTTATAAATGAGAACATGCAGTGTTTGCACACCAATTATTTAAAATTGGCTGGTCATGGAAGTCAGTGGACAGAAAACCGATTTAAATATTAAAAAAAGGAAAAAAAGAAAATATCTCTAGAGGAAATATAAAGAACGTGATCATAAAACAAAGCCAGAGGAGATAATGGTGGCTACAGAAATCCAAATCTCTCAACACATGCTTTAAAAGCAGTAAGAATAACAACACAGAATGGGAAAAAAGTTTTGCAATCTACCCGTCTGACAAAGGGCTAATAACCAGAATCTACAAAGAACTTAAACAAATTTGCAAGAAAAAAACAAATAACCCCATCAAAAAGTGGGCAAAGGATATGAACAGACACTTTTCAAAAGAAGACATTTATGCAGCCAATAAACATATGAAAAAAAGCTCATCATCACTTGTCATTAGAGAAATGCAAATCAAAACCACACTGAGATATTATCTCACACCAATTAGAATGATGATCATTAAAAAATCAGGAAACATCAGATGCTGGAGAGGATGTGGAGAAACAGAAACACTTTTACACTGTGGGAGTGTAAAGGTAGGAGTGTACATTAGTTCAACCATTGTGGAAGACAGTGTGGTGATTCCTCAAGGATCTAGAAACAGAAATATAACTTGACCCAGCAATCCCATTATTGGGTATATACCCAAAGGATTATAAAACATTCTATTATAAAGACATATCCACACATATGTTTATTGCAGCATTCTTTACAATAGCAAAGTCTTGGAACCAACCCAAATGCCCATCAAAGATAGACTGGATAAGGAAAATGTGGCATGTATACACCATGGAATACTACATAGCCATAAAAAAGGATGAATTCATGTCCTTTGCAGGGATGTGAATGAAGCTGGAAACCATCATTTTCAGCAGAGTGACATAGGAACAGAAAACCAAACACCGCATGTTCTCACTCGTAAGTGGGTGTTGAACAATGACAACACATGGACACAGGGAGGGACATCACATACTGGGCCTGTCGGGGGTTGGGCAGGCTAGGGGAGGGCTAGCAGAGGGTGGGGGGATTGGGGAGGGATAATGTTAGGAGAAATACTTAATGTAGATGACGGGGGGGTGGATACAGCAAACCACCAAGGCACATGTATACCTATGTAACAAACCTGCACATTTGGCGCATGTACTCCAAAAATTAAAGCACATTAAAAAAAAAAAAAAAAGAATTAAGAAGAACAAATATATTATACAAAGCCCACACTGTCACCAAATCCCATATAGCTATCGCTCACATTCTAGCCATAAGCTATCAATGAGAACATAGACAATCTGAGAACGTTGGGTAAAGAGAAGACAGCCAGCAGTGGGCAAGATTGACCTAAAATTCATTGTCAGAAAGAAAAACCTACCCTAAGTTCAAAAAACTTTATCACAGATATGCATGTATACAAAAAAAAAAAAAAAAAAAAAAAAATTCGGGTTCATTACTATCTGTAGTTTTAGGTATACATTGGGAGTCTTGGAACATATCCCCCATGAATAAGGTGGGATTACTATATTGTATTAATGGTAGGTGAGAGTTAAAGGATACTATTAAACTAAAAAACGATCTGAAGCTAAAATGGCCTTTTAGAAAAGAAAAAAATTTAAAACCCTTAAAAACCAGATAATTAAAGGTTAAACATAGAGATTTATTTTTTTTCTGGAATAAAAGCATTAAAAAAGATCTAAGTACAGCTGAGTGCAGTGGCTCATGCTTGTAATCCCAGCACTCTGGGAGGTGGAGGAGGGTGGCTCACCTGAGGTCAGGAGTTTGAGACCAGCCTGACCAACATGGAGATACCCATCTCTACTAAAAATACAAAGTTAGCCAGGGGTGGTGGTGCATGCCTGTAATCTCAGCTACTCTGGAGGCTGAGGCAGGAGATTCGCTTGAACCTGGGAGGTGGAGGTTCTGGTGAGCCAAGATGGCGCCATTGTACTCCAGCCTGGGCAACAAGAGTAAAACTCCATCTCAAAAAAATCAAAAAAATAAAAAAATAAAATCAATCAATCAATCAATCAGTCAAAGTACAAAAGTAGCTAATAAAACAAAAATCAAACATTCAAAAAAGACAGTTGTGAAAAGAGCTGTGAAAATCTATCATGTAGGAAAAAAATGTAACAAAATACAATTATAACAAATAATATGACATTATTAAAACCAAATATCAACTATATCAATATATGTAAATATATATTGATTTTAACCTCATTTATATAAATATATTCTATAATTTAATATATACAATTCAAATTATATTATATAAATATAAATGAGGTTAACACATCTATTAAAAGAAACAGATTTTCACTTTGGCTCACAGGCAAGACCTAACTATATGCTTAATACAGGAGATATCTAAAGCAAAATGATTCAAATAGACCAAAAATAAGGTGGAGGGAAAAGGAATACTACGCAAACAGAAACAGTAAAAGTAGGGCTTTTGATCCTGATATCAGGCAAAGTAGAGTTCAAGTCAAAAGCATTAAAAGTATTAATACTTTCAAAACTACATTAAAGTCTTGGTTATCTATGCATCACACTACACAGCAGGCACATTTACAAAGCAAAAATAGAGATACAGATACACAGAAACAGAGATAAAATATTAATAACAGGAAAGCTTAACATACCACTCTCAATAAAAGACATACAAACTGGACCAAGAATAAGTAATGATGCAGAAGGCCTAAATAGCCTAATTAGTAAGTAAATCTTATTAATATATATTAAACCTTACCCCTGATAAGAAGTACACATTCTTTTCAAGCACTCAAGCATCATTCACAAAAATATGTGATATATTACATCATAAAGTATCATTAATTCTCACGAAGTAACTTTCCAAAAAGCAATCTGCAGCAAAACTAGAAATTTATTAAAATATCAAATAACACGCCGGTAATCCCAGCACTTTGGGAGGCTGAGGCTGGTGGATCACGAGGTCAAGAGATCGAGACCATCCTGGTCAACATGGTGAAACCCCGTCTCTACTAAAAATACAAAAAATTAGCTGGGCATGGTGGCGCGTGCCTGTAATCCCAGCTACTCAGGAGGCTGAGGCAAGAGAATTGCTTGAACCCAGGAGGCGGAGGTTGCGGTGAGCCAAGATCGCGCCATTGCACTCCGGCCTGGGTAACAAGAGCGAAACTGTCTCAAAAAAAAAAAAAAAAATCAAATAACAAAACGTGCTTACAAATGGCGGAGAATAAACTATTAAACAACTTTTCAGTAAAAGGGGCAATAAAAAATTTAACAAAATTTCTAAGTATTCATAATTGAAAATATTATATATTACAAGCTATGAGATAAATTTAAAGCAGTGATTTAAAAAGTGTTTCTGCTTATATTTCTTTAATGCATAAAAACAGAAGAATTAAAATGAACAAATTAAATTCTTAGATCAAAGGTTAAGAAAAAAATAAATTTCAATTGAGCCCAGGAGTTCAAGAACAGCCTGGGCAACATAATGAGACCCCGTTTCTATTTTAATACATACATACATACATAATACACATATACATACATACATAATGAGACACCATTTCTATTTTAATACATACATACATACATACATACATAGGTATGGTAGCTCATGCCTATAATCCCAGTGCTTTGGGAGGCCAAGGCAGTAGGATCATTTGAGCCCAGGAGTTCAAGACCAGCCTGGGCAACATAGAAAGATCCTGTCTCTATTTTCTTTTTAATAAGAAAAAGATCAAAATAACTAATAACAAAAATAGATAAAAGGAGAAATCAATGAACTAAACACAAAAACAGTAAATCTAACGATAAATCAAAATCATACTTATTTTGTAAAACTTAAAGAAATAGATAAACCACTAGGTAATAAAGAAAAGGGAGAAAGCACACATTTACAAAGTAAGACGTGACAAGGAAGAATGACCATCCAACAGAAAACACACACATACATGAGAACCACTTTGCAAATCTCTATATAAATAAATATGATTAACTACGAAATAAGTGTTTCTATTTTTTTTTTTTTTTTTCAATAGAGACAGGGTTTCACCATGTTGGCCAGGCTGGTCTTGAACTCCTGACCTCAGGTGATCCACCTGTCTCGGCCTCTCAAATTGCTGGGATTACAGGCGTGAGCCACCGCGTCCGGCCTCAGAAATAAGTGTTTCATTATGAAACACAATTTATTATAGTTGACTCCATTAAAAATATAAAGTTTTAAAACACCAACTTGTAAAGAAAAAACAGAAAAAGTTATAAGGGAATCATTCCATAAAAAGCACTAGGCCCAGATGATTTCACAAAAGAATTCTACAAACCTACACAGACCAAATAAATACACTGCTTCATAAATGTTTCCAAGCACTAAAAACAAGGAACAACTTCCTAATTCTTTTTGTGAAACAAGAATAGCACTGATAACTAAAACTGATGAAGAGAGTCTGAAAAAATTTTAAAGTCCACTATCAGTGGTTCTTCTTAAAAGAGTCAGGGTCTTGTTCCAATGCCTGGGTTGGAAGAATCACAGCCCACTGTAGCCTCAAGCTCCTAGGCGAAAGCAATTCTCCTGGTTCAGCTTCCTGAATAGCTGGAACTATGCACACCACCATGCCTGGCTAATTTTTTTTTTTATTAATGTGAGAAATACTAACAAAAATCAGTACCACATTAAGAAAACAATACACCATGACTAGGTGGAATTTATCTAAGGAATGCAAAATTGGTTCAAAATTAGGCTTTCAATATGAGGAAATCCATATAAATATAGTACCCCACACAAACAGATCTATGGAGAAAAATAATATAATTATCTCCATAGATGGTGAAAGAAGTCGCAACAGAAATCAACATCTATTCTGGATAAAAACACTCAAGAAAGTAGTAATTAACAGACATACATTCCTTCATCCAGTACCTGAAGTTAGAAAAACTACAATAATTTTTACTAAGATCAGGAACAAGGCAAGGATGGCCAATACTTCTTCCCTTTTCAATCACTGACCTGGACGTAGTAATCAATGCAATTAGAAAACTCAATTAGAGGTGTGAAAAAAGTAAAACTACCTCATTTGGAGGTGATTTAATTAGTATAATTAGAAGATCCTAGAAAGAACCAATGCTAAAACTAACTCAAATGATAAAGGAAATCAGTATGGTAGCAGGATATAAAATTCACACATAGACATCATTAGTTTCTTTTTTTTTTTCGATTTTTAAAAAAATGTTTTTTTTTTTTTTGAGACGGAGTTTTGCTCTTGTTACCCAGGCTGGAGTGCAATGGCGTAATCTCAGCTCACCGCAACCTCCGCCTCCTGGGTTCAAGCAATTCTCCTGCCTCAGCCTCCCGAGTAGCTGGGACTACAGGCACGTGCCACCATGCCCAGCTAAGTTTTGTATTTTTAGTAGAGACGGGGTTTCACCGTGTTGACCAGGATAGTCCCGATCTCTTGACCTCGTGATCCACCCGCCTCGGCCTCCCAAAGTGCTGGGATAACAGGCGTGAGCCACCGCGCCCGGCCTGATTTTTTTAAAAATGTATTTATTTTACCTTAGGTGCATACTATATCTGGCATTTCTCCCCATGTTTTCCCTCCCCACCCTCCCCTCCCCCGTCTCTCCCCTACCCCCCACAACTGCCCCCAGTGTGTGATGTTCCTCTCCCTATGTGTTCTTGTCGTTCAACACCCACCTATGACACACCACCAGTTTTTTTAAACACACATAAATAATAACTAATTGGAACACACAATGACTGAGAACAACCTTTTTATAATAGTGACAATATAAAACTACTTAGAAATAAGTAAAAAAGTAGCCATGCCAAATAAAGCATAGGAAAACCTTCTCCTTCCTGAGAGACCCCAAAATAGAGTTGAATAAATGGAAGGACATCCTTTGTTCTTGGATAGAACAATTCAACATCATGAAGATGTTCCCTCCTAGGATTTATAAACTTACTGCAATCTCAATAAAAGTAACAAGCTTCTTTATTAAACTAGACCGAGGGGTAGCAAACTATGACCCACAGGCCAATTCTGGGCTGCTACCTGTTTTTTTTTTTTGTTGTTGTTGTTTTAAATAAAATTTTACTGAAGTAGGATTATACTTACTCATTAACATATTAAAAGGCAGAATTGAGTAGATTAACTAGAGACCAGATGGCCTCCGAAGTATAAATAAAATAGATACTTTCTGGCCCTTTACAGAAAAATCGCCAATGTCTTAGCTACACAGTTGCTACTCAAGTTCACTTTGAAAAAACCAACAAGCAAGGACAGCCAGGAAGCAATGAAAAGACAGAAAGGTAACTAAACTCATGACATTAAAATAAACTCTAAAAATTCTAAAATGAAAACAACAGAGTTCTGAAACACAATTAGATAAAGGAACAAATAGAATAGAAAATCCAGAAACAGACACAAGCACACACAGAAAGTTAGTATACAATAAAGATGACATCCCAACTCACCAGGGCAAAAATGGACTTTTTAATAAATAATGGTAAAAATCAAGGTAGCCACATGATAAGTACAGTTTGATCTATACCTCATACCACACACCAATATAAGCTCCCAATTGATTAGGGATCTAACTGTATACACCGAAACTGTAAGATACTACAAGAAAACTAAAGTGAATTCTACTTTAATCTTAGGGTACCAAAGGTTTTCTATTTGTAAGATTGATCATTTGACTAAAAATAAAAACATTTTATATATATATATAAGAAATGAACAAAGTCAACAGTCAATGAGCAAACTTAGAGAAAATATCTGTAACAATATTTGAGTTATGGGGCCAATATACCTAATCTATAAAGATCTCTTAAAAATTGAGGGAAAACAGAGTCCCTATAAACCCAGTAGCGCCCCCATAGGCAGAGAAGCGACCTCATCAAGCAGCTCTCTGACACCACAGCCAGGTAAATCCACAAAGATGAGAAAAAACCAGCGCAAAAAAGGTGAAACCACCAAAGACCAGAACACCTCTTCTCCTTCAAGGGATCACAACTCCTCAACAACACAGGATCACAACTTGGCCGAGAAGGAGTGCGAAGAATTGATGGAAACAGGATTCAGAAGGTGGATAACAGCAAACTTCTCAGAGCTAAAGGAACATGTTCTAACTCAATGCAAAGAAACCAAAAACCTTGAAAAAAGGTTAGACGAAATGCTAACTAGAATAATCAGCTTAGAGAAGACCATAAACGACTTGATAGAGTTGAAGAACACAGCACGAGAACTACATGAAGCAAACACAAGTTTTAATAGCCGAATCGATCAAGCAGAAGAAAGGATATCAGAGATTGAAGATGAACTCAATCATGTAAAAAGAGAAGGCAATACAAGAGAAAACAGAGTCAAAAGAAATGAACAAAGCCTCCAAGAAATATGGGATTATGTGAAAAAACCTAATCTACGCTTGATCGGTGTACCTGAATATGACAGGGAGAATGAATCCAAGCTGGAAAACACACTCCAGGATATTATCCAGAACTTCCCAAGCCTAGCAAGGCAGTCCAAATTTCAAATTCCAGAAATACAGAGAACTCCACAAAGATATTCCTCAAGAAGAGCAACCCCAAGGCACATAATTGTCAGATTCGCCAGGGTCGAAATGAAGTGAAAAATGCTAAGGGCACCCAGAGAGAAAGGTCAGGTCACCCACAGAGGGAAGTCAATCAGACTCACAGCAGAACTCTCGGCAGAAACTCTACAAGCCAGAAGAGAGTGGGGGCTGATATTCAACATCCTTAAAGAAAAGAACTTTCAACCCAGAATCTCATATCCAGTCAAACTAAGCTTCATAAGTGAAAGAGAAATCAAATCCTTTACGGACAAGCCATTATTGAGAGATTTTGTCACCACCAGACCTGCCCTACAAGAGCTCCTGAAAGAAACACTAAGCATGGAAAGGAGCAAGTACCAGTCACTGCAAAAGCAAACCAGTTGGCAAAACCAAAAATGCAATGAAGAAAATGAGTCAACTAATGAGAAAGAAAACCAGCCAGTAACAAAATGGCAGGACCAAATTCACACATAACAATATTAACATTGAATGTAAATGGCCTAAACGCCCCAATCAAAAGACACAGACTGGCAAAAAAATTTCTGCAATCTAACCATCTGACAAAGGGCTAATATACAGAATCAACAAAGAACTAAAACAGATATACAAGAAAAAAATAACCCCATTCAAAAGCGGGTGAAGGATATGAACAGACACTTTTCAAAAGAGGACATATATGAGGCCAACAAATATGAAAAAATGCTCATTATCACTGGTTATTAGAGAAATGCAAATCAAAACCACACTGAGATATCATCTCACGTCAGTTAGAATGGCGATCATTAAAAAATCGGGCGACAACAGATGCTGGACAGGATGTGGAGAAATAGGAACACTCTTACACAGTTGGTGGGAGTGTAAATTAGTTCAACCATTGTGGAAGACAGTGTGGCGATTTCTCAAGGATCTAGAAATAGAAATTCCATTTGACCCAGCAATCCCACTTTTGGGTATAAAGCCAATGAACTACAAATTGTTCTACTATAAAGACACATGCACATGTATGTTCACTGCAGCCCTGTGTACAACAGCAAAGACCTGGAACCAACCCAAATGTCCATCAATGATAGACTGGACAAAGAAAATGTGGTACATATACACCACGGAATATTACACAGCCATAAAAAACAATGAGTTCATGTCCTTTGTAGGGACTTGGATGAATCTGGAAACCATCATTCTCAGCAAACTGACCCAAGAACAGAAAGCCAAGCACCATATGTTCTCACTCATAGGTGGGTGTTGAACAACAAGAACACGTGGACTCACGGAGAGGAGCATCACACACAGGGGACAGTTTTGGGGGTAGGGGAGAGATAATGGTGGGTGGGGAGGCATAACATGGGGAGAAATGCCAGATACAGTATGCACCTAAAGTAAAATAAATAAATTATTTTAAAAAATAAATAAAATAAAACAACAAAATCTGGGGACAACAACAAAAATCTGACAGAAAAATCAGCAAAAGACAATTCTCACACAAAAAGAGATATAAAAATGTCCCTTAAACATATGAAAAGCTGCACAATCTCATAATTAGAGAAATGCAAATTTAAATACATGTTATTAGGAATAGAGAGTAACTCCTTCAAGTTGATACTACAAGAAAACCACTGCTAACATCATACCTTTTTTTTTTTTTTTTTTAAGACGGGGTTTCACCATGTTGGTCAGGTTGGTCTCGAACTCCCGACCTCAGGTGATCTGCCCGCCTTGGCCTCCAAAGTGCTTGGATTACAGGAGTGAGCCACCACACCCGGCCGCTAACATCATACGTAATGGTGAAAACTTAGAAGCTTTCAGCTAAGATCAGAGAGAAGGTAAAGACGGTCTCTCTCACCACTGCTTCTCAACATCATACTGGAATAGATAATGCTATAAAACAAGAAAAAGAAAAAGCATACAGATCAGGAAGGAAGAAATACAACTGTCTTTGTAAGTGACATGACCATATATGTAAAAATCTGAAAAACAACAAAAAACTCCTGGAACTAAGATGTAATTACAATTAAGGTTGCACAACACAGGGTTAATATACAAATCAATTATTTTCCTCTATATCAGCAATGAACAACTGAAATTTGAAATTAAAAACACAATACCATTTACATTAGCACTCTAAAAAGAATGAAACACCTCAAGTATGAATCTAACCAAATATTTCATAATTTATATAAGGAAAACTAAAAACCTCTAATAATAGAAATAAAAAAGGGAACTAAACGGAGGGATGGTATACATCCATGGATAAGAAGATTCAATACTGTCAAATAGTCAATTCTTCCCAACTTGTACTAAAGATTCAATACAATCCCAGTAACCAATCTTGTGAATACTGACATACTGATACAAAGTTTATACGAAGACGTGAAAGACCTAGATTAGCTATTATAATGCTGAAGCGAAGAACAAAGTTGGAGGACTGACATTACTGAACCTCAACACTTCCTATACTACTTGACGCTCCAAGACTAAAGCTATAGCAACCACAAAAGTGTGGTGAAAGAACAAATAGGTAAATCGAACAGAATGAAGTCCAAAAATATACCCATATAAATACGGTCACGTGACCTTTGACAAAGGAGCAAAGGCAATAGATACAATGCAGAAAAGATAGTCTTTTCAACAAATGGTGAAGTAACTACACATTCACATGCAAAAAAAAAAAGAAAAAGAAAGTCCTGTTATTCGCATCAACATAAATGAACTTCGAGGACATTATGTTAAGTGAAAAAAGACAGACGCAGAAAGATGAATATCACAAAAATCTCACTTACATATGGGGTATAAAACAGCCTAACTCATAGAAACAGATGGTAAAACGGTGGTTACCAGAGGCTGAGGGGTAGTGGGGTTGGGGAAATATTGGTCCAAGGATACAAAATTTCAGTTAAACAGGAGGAATAAGTCCTAGAGTTCTACTCCAACAGGTAAGTTCGAGAGTTCTACATTATGCTAACTATAGCTAATAAAAATACATTGCATATTTGAAAATCAGAGAATAGAATTTAAGTATGTTCTCACCACAAAAAAAAATGGTACGTGAGGTAATACATGTTAAATAACCTGATTTAGCCATTCTACAATGTATACATACATCAAGACCATATATCTACGCCATAAATACAAACATATTTTACTTCTCAATTAAAAAAATTTTTACAAACCCCAAATCGATCAGATACTACGTATAAAACACAAAACTATAAAACTCCTAGAAGATAATATAGCAGGAAATCTAGATTGCTATGTATAGCAATTTCTTTTTATTTTTTATTTTTATTTTTGGGATGGGGTCTTGCTCTGTTACCCAGGCTGGAGTGCAGTGCGGCGATCTCAACTCACTGCAACCTCTGCCTCCCAGGATCAAGTGATCCTCCCACCTTAGCCTCCTGAGTAGCTGGGATCACAGGCACGTGCCACTACTCCAGGCTAATTTTTTGTATTTTTGGTAGAGATGAGGGTTTTACCATGTTGCTCAGGCTAGTATTGAACTTCTAATCTGCCTATCTTGGCATCCCAAAGTGCTGGAATTACAGGCGTTAGCCACCACGCCTGGCCTGGCAATGACTTTTTAGATATAACATCAAAGGCATGATCCATGGAGGAAAATTGATAAGTTGGACTTCATTAAAATAAAAAATGTCTGCTCTATGAAAGAAACTGTCTAAAGAATGAGAAGGCAAGCCACAGAGTGGGTGAAAATATTTGCAGAAGACACATCTGATAAATAACATCTGTTATTCCAAACATTTAAAAATTTCCCAAACATACAATAATACACATATATGCTTAAAACTCAACAAGAAAACCAACCAGTTTAAAAAATTGGCAAGTCATGAAAGACAAGATCACCAAAGATATAAATGGCAAATAAACATATGAAAATATGTCCAAAAACATGTCATTAGGAAAATACAAATTAAAACAATGAGATATTACTAAATATTCATTACATTAGACAAAATCCAAACACTGACAACATCAAATACTGGCAGGGATGTGGAGTAATAGCAATTCTCATTCACTGCTGGTGGGAATGCAAAATGGTGCAGCCACTTTGGAAGAGTTTGGTAGTTTCCTGTAAAATTAAACATACTCTTACCATATGATCCAGCAATCACACTCGTTGGTATTTACCCAAATGAGCTGAAAACTCATGTCCACACAAAAATCTACACACAGATGTTTATAGCAGCTTTATCCATAACTACCCAAACTTGGAAGCAACAAAGAAGTCTTGCAATTGGTGAATGGATAATAAACTGTGGTACATCCAGATAGAGTATTATTCAGCACTAAAATGAAATGAGCTACTATGGCATGAAAAGACATGAAGAAACTTTAAATTTATGTACTACAAAGCGAAAGAAGCCAACCTAAAAAAGGTGCATACGCTACGATTCCAGCTATGTGACATTCTGAAAAGGCAAAACTATAAAATCAGTAAAAAAGATAAATGGTTGTCATGAATTATTGAGGAGGGAGGAATGAGCAGACAAAGCACAGAGGATTTTTAGGGCAATACTACCATGAGAGTATCATACGAACTGCCTATATGATACTATTATGGTGGATACCCCACAGAATGTACGACATAAAGAGTGAACCCTAATGTAGCCTATGGAGTTTGGTGATAATGATGGGTCAACTTAAGTTCATTAACTGTAAGAAATGTATCACTCTGTTGAAGATAATAACAGTGGATGATGCTGTGTGTGCTGTGTGTGTGGTATGTGCATGTGCTACGGTAAAGGGAATGGTAGGGGACATATAAGTACTCTCTGTATTTTTTGCTCAATTTTGTTATGAACCTAAAAGTTCTCTAAAAAATAAAGCCTATAAAAACATGAAATAATTTTTTAAATGTACACGAAATACCAGTTCTCGCCAATTAACTTGCCATACATGAAAAGATATGACAATGCATTTTGTTGTCAACACTGTAAGGAAACAAACACACTCACATGTTGCTGGAGGGAATGTAAATTGATACAGTCTCCTCTGGAGGGGAATGTGGCGATACGTAATAAAACTAACATACATTTACTTTTGATTCAGCATTCCCATTTCTAGAAATGGACTCCGAAGATTTACCTCCAATAACATGAAAATATACAAGCATAAAATTACTCATTGTAGTAATGTTTGTAATGGGAAAATATTTAAAATAACGTAAATATCTGTAGGTAAGAAAGTGGTAAATAAACTATGGTACATCCACATATAATGGAGTACTATCCAACCGTAAAAGAGAATGAAGAAAATCTTTATCAACTGATGTGGAATGATTTCCAGGATAAATTATAAGTTTTAAAAAGCAAAATGTAAAAATGTATGTTGTATTTTGTGTAAGAAAATCTAAATAAAAAATTATATATGTATAATTTTTTACATATATAATTGGTTTCTTGTTTGTTTGGACAAGTGGAGAAATACATACACAGGAAAATCTTTATCAACTGATGTGGAATGATTTCCAGGATAAATTATAAATTTTAAAAACCAAAATGTAAAAATGTATGTTGTATTTTGTGTAAGAAAGTCTAAATAAAAAATTATATATGTATAATTTTTTACACATATAATTGGTTTCTTGTTTGTTTGGACAAGTGGAGAAATACATACACAATGTACAAGGCAGATAAAAATTGACGGAACAGAAAAATAGAATTGGGTGGAGGAGAAGAGTCACATTTTTCTAAGAATATGTTTTTGAATACACAAACACATTTTTACTTTTAGAATTATGTTACATTTACATATTCAATAAAAGAATGAACTAAATAGACAAGATGGAGGAGAAAAGCATAAAAACAAATAAGTCTGTGTTTCAAATAAACAACTATCCAGAAAAGGAAAAAAATACCTCTTTAACACAATATTGGGACGATGTATATTCAATTGTATGTGTATATTTGATTCAAGTCTCTGCCTGAATATTAACTCCTCAAAAAGAAGCATACCCTGACTACTTTATCTAAAATAGCCTCTGTTGCTTTATCTCATTTTATTTCTCTCCATAGCTCTCATCATCATTCAACTTTGTTATACACATTTACATACATTTTATATTTGTTCATCTGTTTGTCTTTTTACTAAAACGTAACTTCTGTTAGGGTTAGGACTTAGTCTTTTGTTTACTGTAATATCCCTAGTACCTACAGTACATTTGTTGAATAAATGACAAGTATGAACAAATACCAGAACAAAAACGCCTGATCATCATCCTTGAACCCCCAGCTGCGATACAACAGACTAGACCAGTAGCCCTGGGTGGTTCCTCTGGCAAACCCAAATACATTTTTCAAGTCGTAGCTCCAGGGTACCCTCCTCTAGAATGCTTCTCTTGCCCCGTCCTAGGAAGAGATTAGTACACTTTGCTGCTAGGGTAGAAATGAAAGGAATAAGCTGGAACACAACAAAAGTCCAAGCAAACAGGCTAAGTCATATAACTTGAGAGTTCATCGTTATCCTTATAGTTAAAGGGTGTTTGGGACCAAGAGACAGTTAGTAAAGCATTATTTAAAAATTAGATAGTGATTATAGGCCTCAGGCTTGGAAACTTCTCATTTATTTTCACTGACTGTATGGATTATTTCATTTAGCCCTCCCAAGGACCCTATGAAATAACTGTATTAATACATATGTTTGGATCTTACAGGTAGAAAACCTGATGCTTAGGGCAGTTACATAATCACCCAACAACTCAACAACTCACAAATAGTAGCAGAGCCAGTATTTAAGTGTCTATCTTCTGACTCTAGAGCCTGCCTAAGCATTAGACAGCACCATCTTTGTGCTACAAATCAGTTAAGAAGCAATTACTGCAAGCCTAACATGAATATGCATGCATGTTGAAAAGGAGTAGAAAATAACCTTAAATTGGTAGGACAGGGTCCAGTTTTATCACTCTGCTATCTTGGGAGCTAAGAAAGGGCCATTCTCTTTTTTTCCATATATATTCTCCCATACTTTCCTGTCTTTCAGCCTGCCCCACCCCACGCCCCAACCACATTTATACAGAAACATAGAGCCTGTATGCCTCTTACCATAACAAGAAAGACTCAAGACCATCTTCCTTTTGGGTTCAAAAGGTCCCTAGTCCAGAACTATTCACAACAGTCAACTCTTCCGTCTCCTAGAGAAAAAATCAGTAATATAGACGATGACCTTGTAAAATTTATAATTGATAATTTTTCTAGAGCTGGCCTAGAAAACTGCTCCCATTTCCTCTCCATTCTAGTGAGCATCCTTCAACCAACCATAGCTTACTTCTTCCCATCTTTGCTTACGTTGTTTCTCCTGCAGGAAGTACCTGCCGCTGGTAATCAGTTCCGACTAGCTCTAGACAAAGTGTCAAGAATCTTTTTGAATAATTACTAACTGTAACTTCATAACAAAGCCCTAAGCCTCGTTTTTCTTGTTTGTTTTTTCTCCTCCTGCAAATTGTTTTGTTGGTATTACCTCATTTTCTAAGGTCAAAGATACATTGTAGTAATAGACACAATAATAGAAAACTGGTGCCCATCAAACCCCAAAGTGAATGTGATAAATGTATTTAATATAAAATTATATGTAATTCCGTTTTCCAAAAAGAAATGCTTATAGAAAGATTAAACAAACCAGATACTTGTGCAAATAGATTCAACTGCAACATAACTAATTTCTGCACTGAAGATGAAGAGAAAAATCCATTCAACGACCTTTTTTTTCCTCGATATATATGAAAGATATCTATTGCTTTGAAAAGTGCCTTGCAGTGTTTACTATTATTTCTAGGAACTACCGTACTAAGGTTCTCTTCTTTCAACTTTTCATTGACCATCATTCAGTCATCCGCCCGCCGTCACGGGGGAACCAGACCATGCTTCGTATCCAGGAACAGGGGCTGCTCCCACTCGACTGTGGCTCAGGGTCTTGGGTCCCGCCGCGTCCGCATCCCACCCCTGGGCCCCGCAGGCCGCGCTTACCCAGGCAGCCGCCGGCGCCGCCCCTAGGCCTGGGGACAGCACTTCCGGTTAGTCTCCGGACACTCGGATCCGGGCTTCCTGGCGGCCGCAGACTCCGCGGTGGTGGATCTAAGGGCCAGGCTTCGGAGAGGAAAGAAAGCGAACCCGGGACGCGCGAGAGCTAGGAGCAACTCCCTTCGTGCGTCTGGACGAGAGGAGTTGGGCCAGGCCGCCAACTGAGCGTTTTAAGGGCAGACAAGGAGCCTACGCAAACCCTTTCAAGCTGGCTGAGAAGAGGCCGGCGCGGCCCCACCCCCGCAGGTCACGTGATCACCTCTCTCCGGCCACTAGGGCGTTCCAGCCCCGGCCCCTGAGCCAATAGGAGCCGAGTCTTTCGAAAGGGGCGGGGCCAGGGGCGCCTGCGCTCTGGGAGCCCTCGGCGCGTTGGTGGGAGGGGGCCTTGCGGGCGCAGTGGAAGGCCGGGTGTGGGGAGAGGCGGTCGCTCCCAGCTTGTCTAGGAATAAACGGCACCAACGACGTTGCAGTTTATGTTACAGTTTCCCATGGCTGTTAACAGAGGACTCAAACCAGGAGTAGAGTCACAAAGATTGGATGCCGCCCACCCTGAAAGAAGCACCTGGAAAGATCTGGAAGAGAGAGGATTCTAAAGCACAGTGGCAGCGCTGGCACCCACGAAGATGTGGCCAGCGAGATGGAAGAAATGCTTTTGAAAGTGGTGGCCTTGTGTGATTGGAGAAAGCAGCAGCGAGAGAAAGTGCTGTGGGAGGTTTCCCAGTTCTTGCTGATTATGTTTCCGATTTGGAATCAGCTAAGAGTGAATCACCTAAGCTGGAGTGCAGTGGCACGATCTCAGCTCACTGCAACCTCTGCCTCCCGAGTCTGAGCAATTCTCCTGCCTCAGCCTCGCGAGTAGCTGGGACCATAGTTGTGCCCCACCATGCCAGGCTAATTTTTGTAGTTTTAGTAGAGACGGGGTTTCACCATATTGGCCAGGCTGGTCTTGAACTCCTGACCTCAAGTGATCCATATGCCTTGGCTTCCCAAAGTGCTGGGATTACAGGTGTGAGCCCATCTCTTCTTAATTTACCTCTTCTCTCATAAACTGAATCTGTCTGGCTATTCACCATTATTGCTTCTCCCGAATAATGCCTGGTTGCCTTTCTGTGTTTTCTGTTCAGTTCCCTAGCTTATCTGTTTTACAACGCTCTATTTTGTCTTTCCGTCTTGGCTGTTACAAGTTCATAAGACAATACCTTCCTCCCTGAGCTGAGGTAAGAATAAAATGTAGTAATTAATGCAAAGGGACCATCACAGTGACTAGGCGTGTAACTCATTAAAATGTTAGTTCTACACGCCCTGCTAATTTTGTATTTTTAGTAGAGACAGGGTTTCAAAAAAAAAAAAAAAAATGTTCTAGGCGTGGCATAGTGGCTCACACCTGTAATCCCAGCACTTTGGGAGGCCAAGGCAATGGATTGCTTGAGCTCAGGAGTTTGAGACCAACTCAAGATTAGCCTAGGCTGCATGGTGAAACCCTGTCTCCTCCAAAAATACTAAAATTAGTCAGACGTGGTGGCGCGCACTGGTGATCCCAGCAACTCAGGAAGTTTAGGTGGGAGGATCATTGGCGTCCTCCGGAAAGTTAAGACTGCAGTGAGCTGAGATTGCGCTACTACACTTCAGCCTGAGTGACCGAGTGAGACCCCATCTCAATAAAAGAAAAAAAAAAAGCTGACTAAAGCAGGAGTCCCCAACCCCCAGGTCACGTTCCAGTTCATTGCTTGTTCACAACTGGGCTATATACAGTAGGAGGTGAATGACGGGCGAATGAGTGAAGCTTCCATCTGTATTTACAGCTGCTCCCCATCATCCGCATTACTGCCTGAGGTCCACCTCCTGTCAGATTAGCAGCGGCATTAGATTCTCATAGGAGCTCGATCCTTATCGTGAACTGCTCATGCAAGACATCCAGATTTCGTGCTCCTCATGAATATCTAATGTTGGACGATCTGTCACTGTCTCCCATCACCCCCAGATGAGTATTTGAGTGACATCTGTAAGCCTCACTGTGCTGTGCCTCTTACTCATACACTCTGTATCCTAGTTAATGAGACATTTTATGTACATCCCGCCCAGTGAGTCTAGTCTAGTTGCACGAAGACAACCTCAGAACCCCACTGATTCTACATTATGGTGAGTTCTATAATAATGTAATTATATAGTACAATGTAATAATAATAGAAATAAAGCGCACAATAAATGTAATGTGCTTGAATCATACCCAAACCATCCCCTCCACCGTCTGTGAAAAATTCGTCTTCCACAAAACTGGTGCCTGGTGCCAAAACGGTTTGGAAGTGCTGCTCTAAGGGGAATCATGCGCTCTGCCTCTTTTTGGATCCAAACTTTTCTGAGCCCTTAGATGCCAAATAAGGGCGAAAACATGGAGACTTCTTTCTGAGTCCTTTGTTCTGTCTTTGTTTCTGTCGCTTGATTTTATCTTTTTCATTTACTTTCAGGTTTGTCTTTTTCTGTTTCTGTTTCCCAGGATTCTTTTCATTCAATTCATCCTCAACCAGATAGACTTGGAGGACTAGCCTCAAGGGGACTGATGTAAGCTGAGGAAGGTAAACGAAGAGGAAGTTTAGGTGATCCTAAAGCATATTCCCTGAATAGACTGAATCTTTCTGACATTACCCACCACAGTAGTGATAGGACCTGAGTGGGTTAAATCTGTAAGCCTCATTGTGCTGTACCTTTTATACTCCTCAACTCTGCATCCTAGTTAATACGACAGTTTCTGTAAATCGTGCCCAGTGAGTCATGTAGGCTCAGGTTTCGATTTAGAGAAGAAGGTAGTTTTAAAAAATTCATTATCAGCTCAAATGAGCAAGTAAAACCTTGTATAGCCCCTAAGAGTTCCTCCTCTTCTGCAGCTGAAGAACAGTATCTTTCAGTTAACAGAAAGCATATTGTCAGTTTATCAACCAACAACTGTTTGTCGATGTGTGTAAGATAACAGAAGCTCTCAAAACAAATGGGAAAAACTTTTGCAAGTGAAGGAAAAAAGTAGAAAATAAAAATAAAAAGCAGGTAAAACATAGTTAAGAAATAACTTTTGGTTCAATGGAATTGTTTTGTACGACATGGGTGGCTCTTCTTTTGGAGGGCAACCATATAGTACCTTAATGTCAAGCTAGCCAAAAATCTAGGTACACAATTGGGGCAGTTTAAATGTATTCATTTGGTGAGCAGCAGACTCTCACCAAGGGACTTTGTATGTGTGGGAAATCATGCCTCCAAATTGCTTTGGAAGAGAGAAGCAGCAGTTCACAAGACAGATAGGACTCTATGCCCTAAGACAGCAGTCGCCAACCTTTTTGAGACCAGGGACTGGTTTCATGGAAGACAATTTTTCCACAGACTGGTGGGGTAAGGTGGTTTTGGGATGAAACTGTTCCATCTCAGATCATCAAGCATTAGATTCTCGTAAGGAGCACGCAACCTAGATCCCTCGCGTGTCCAGTTCGTAACAGGGTTCGAGTTCCTATGAGAATCTGATCTGACAGGAGGGAGAGCACAGGTGGTAATGCTCACTCACCCGCCACTCACCACCTGCTATGACGGGCCGCACATCAGTACTAGTCTGCGCCTTGAAGGTTGGGGACCCCTTCCCTAAGAGGAAAGTGAATTAGTTTTTTGTTGTTGCTATAACAAATTTCCACAACTTAGTGTATTAAACAATATATTAATAAATGTATTATCTCAAAGTTCTGTGGTCAGAAGTTTAACGGGGTTTCATTATGTTGGCAGCAAGTTTCCCTGTTGGAGAATCTGTTTCCTTACTCTTTCCAGCTTCTAGGATTCCTGCATTCCTTGGCTCATGACCCTCTTTCGTCTTCAAAACAGGCAATGAAAGATCAGTTCCTTCTCATGCCACTTCTCTGTAATCCTCTGTCATGCAATTGCTCTCTGCAACAGCAGAGAAAGGCTGTTTACTTTTAAGGATTCACGTGATTAAATTAGGCTCACCTGGATAATCCAGGCTACTCTTTCTATCTTAAATCTCTAATCACATCTGCAAAGTCATTTTTGCCATGCAAAGTAATATATTCACAGGTTCCAAGGATTAAAGTATGAATATCTTGGAGGGGGCATTATTCTGCCTATGCAGAATTTTAGTTACACTTTTGCCATTTTCTTACTTTCTTGACTAATTTTTGTCAGGATTTAGAAAATTATAAATTTCTCAAGAAATGCCAGGAAGGAATTTTTATATGGAAACACTGCAATACAGCCTGGAAAGGGCTATGGACAGTTGCATGGACCTCATAGTAAGAAAATCTAACATAGACTTCAGGCTGGGGAGAGCTTTATAGACAATGAAAATTATAAATAGGTTTTTGAAGAATATGTAATAGTTATCCTTGTGAAAGTTAAGGGAAGACAGGGAGAGAGAATCAAAGTCATTTTAGGAGTTGAAGTTAATTCACAGGCATGTGATTAAACTGAGACACACAAATTTCATTTTTAGGGGGAAGTTAAAAATAGTTTAGTATGAGTTCAAGTGTAGGAGGAGAGGGATATAAACTTTGCGAGTCAAGCATGTGACCTGTGTAAGTCTATTCTCATGCTGCTAATAAAGACATACCTGAGACTGGGTAACTTATAAAGGAAAGTTAATTGACTCACAGTTCAGGATGGCTAGGGAGGCCTCAGGAACTTACACTCATGGCAGAATGGGAAGCAAACATGCCCTTCTTCACATGGTGGCAGCAAGGAGAACTGCCAAGCAGAAGGTGAAATAGCCCCCTATAAAACCATCAGATTTAGTGAGAACTCGCCATCCTGAGAACAACACAAGGGTGAATGACTCCCATGATTAAATTACCTCCCATGGGGTCTCTCCCATGACACCTGGGGATTATGGGAACTACAATTCAAGATGAGATTTGGGTGGGGACACAGCCAAACCATATCAGACCCAACATTAAAGTCTAAGAAGCTTTGACATTTAAAACAAAATTGGGAAGTGCTTGAAGGGTTGTAAACAGTGGCATCACAAGAAAAAAAATGTGTTTTTAAGATAACTTCAAAGGCTACAATACAGAGTATACATTAAAATACAATCAATATATTAAAATAAAATAAAAAGGGAAATGGTTTGAGAACCTGCATAGTTATCACAACGAGAAACATTACAGTGACTTCAACTAAGTGGAACAACAAAAACACTCATATACAGCTACTGCAAGTGCAAGTTAATGCAGTCAGTTTGGAACGGAGTGTGGCACTATCTAGTTGAAGATACACTTTTCTTACTAGCAATTTTGTAGTCACTTGACAGGTTCTTCTTGTCTGCTGCCCAGAAAAGCCGATGCAGTGACAACAGCAGGTTTTGCAGAAAAAAAAAAAAAATTTTAGTAATTGCAGGGCCAGCCAAGTAGAAGGATGAAGGCTAATGCTCAAATCCACCTCCCTGAGAATTTGGAGGGCACGGTTTTTCAAGGACAGTTTGGTAGATGGGGGTTGGGACTGGGGAATGCTAATTTGTTGGGTCAGGGATGAAATCGTAGGGGGTCGAAGCTGTCTTCTTGCACTGTCAGTACCTGGATCAGGGGGTCATGAGACCAGGTGAGCCAGTTTTTTAAAAAAAATTTTTTTAATATGGGTTACCTGTCCAGATGGCATCAGCTGGTTCATCAAAGTACAGGGTCTAAAAAACACATCAAACACCAATCTTAGGCTCTACAATAATGATGTTATCTATAGGAGCGACCGAGGATGCTACAAAGCTTGTGACTTCCAGCTACATTATTCCTGAATTATAATTTTAACCTTGTGCCTAATTTGTCAGTTTTATAAAGGTTGTTTCAGTCCCTTAGCAGGGAGGGGTTACTTTTGGGAAGCAGCTGTTATCATCTTTCTTTTAAAATTAAACTATGAATTCCTCCATAGTTAGCTTGGCATCTGCCCAGGAATGAACAAGGACAGCTTGTGAAGTTAGAAGCAAGATAGTCAGCTATTTTAGATTTTTTCACTGTCATAATTTTTGCAAAGATGGTTTCAATTCCACTCATTTTTCTATAGAAAATGCATGCTTATGTGTAGCAGGATACACATTCAGGAATGTTTAGAGTGGCATCATTTGCAGTAACTGAAGGCTAGATATAATAGAATAGCCATCAATGGCAAATGGTTATGCAAACTGTGAGATGTTCATATATGGAAGTCTGCACTGCAATGAAAATAACCAGGCAAGTGGTCATTCAACAACATGCATGGAAATTAAAAACATAATGGAAAGTTGATACAAAAGAAGCCAGACCTAATAATATCCTAAATGATTCCACATGTATAAAGATTGAAAACGTACATTTATACATGTATGCTTACATACATACACACAGAAGAATTTGGAAAGAGCAGACTCGCCGAGTCTTCTTGCCTTCATCTTTCTCCCATGCTGGATGTTCCTGGCCCTCAAACACCGGATTCCAAGTTCTTCAGCTTCTGGGCTCTTGGACTTACACCAGGTGTTTGCCGGGGGCTCTTGAGCCTTTGGCCACAGACTAAAGACTGCACTGTCGGCTTCCCTGCTTTTGAGGTTTTGGGACTCAGACTGCCTTCCTTGCTCCTCAGCTTGCAGACTGCCTATTGTGGGATTTCAAATTGAGATTATGTGGGTCAATACTTCTTAGTAAACTCCCCTTCATATATACATTTATCATGTTCTGTTCCTCTACAGAACCCTAATACATATTTAGGTGTACATAAAATAGATTTTGTGTACGTATGTACATGTATACATACATACATACACCACACGCACCTACACATGTATGCATACACACATACATGTACACACATGTACGCATGAATACATGTGCCCATACAAGCATGTGCATGCCCACACATACACATATTCACACATGCATGTGCACAAACAAGCATGCATGCATGCATGTGCACACACATGTACACACAGACATGTGCATACATGTACATGTGCGCACACATGAGCATGATGCACACATACATGTGCACACACATATACACGTGTATGCACACATGTGTGTACACACACATATATTTATATATACATGTGTAAACACATACATGCCAATGTGTGTGTACACATATACACATAGGAATGCCTACATACATACATGTACACGTACTTGGCACACACATACATGGAAACACATACATGTGTGCACACATAAACACATGTACACATCTGCACATTAACACATGCAGGCATGCACTTGTAGACACATGTATGCATATATGTACATGCACAGATGCATGTATAGATGCATATATATGCACATGCATATATGCATACAAGTACATATAGGTGCTCACACACGTGTAGATGCATGTGTGTGAGCATCTATATGCATTTTTGCATGTGTATGCATGCACACATTAATGTGTACAAACATGATACATGTGTACACACATGTATACATGCAGATGTGCATGCACGTGTACATGCAGGTATGCATATGTGTAGATGTGTGTGTGCATGCACATATGTACACATGCATAGACACATCCACGAATACACACATACATGCACACATACAGTGTTCGCAATTCATGTATACACATATGTGAATACACATGTGCACACATGCATGTGTAGATACATGTATACATGCATATACACACATAGACATACACGTATGAATTCACAAATACACGTATACACATGAGATGGCACATTCGGCTTTCAGGAGGACAATCAGGGCCTTTTTCACCTTGACAACTTTAGCCTCGCCTTCTTCTAATCATCTTGCTGAGACCCTTCTGCCCATGTTTTTCTAACACTGTTGTAAGAGTGCTTTTACCTATTAAGGCAACTGGGGGTTATGAGAGCTTTTTGCACAGAAGGCTAGTTGCCTTCGCTGAAACACTGATGATACACGAGGACTGACTGCGGTGGTAAATCCCTCACATGTTTCTTCATACGAAAAATGAGGACTGTGGGATTCTGTGGCTGAATCTCCGCACCTAGAGATGGATGTGGGTCGTAGGAACCCCTCAGTAAGGATTAGCTACTGCTTTGGTTGCCTTCTCCCTGTGGAAAGCTGGCCTCTCACGCTGAATTTGTGTCATAGGCATTAATGAGGGGCTTGACTGTATGAATATCTGACGAGAGATTTTAGTGCAGTTCTGTCATGGCTGATTGCCTGGTAGGTAGCATCCAGTTTCTTGTGAACATAAAAATAAAATAAAATAGATTATGTAGGAATCGAATACAGATACATGGTAAGGTATTATTTTCCAGACAAAATGGATTTAGATAAATGAATCTAAGAATTTGCACATGATTATTTTAAAACTCTTTTGAATCTTTGTTTTCTTTTTACCTGTTTTTCAAGTCTCCAGTTTTTGTCACCCTTCTTCCACCAGGTCAGAGGGATAGCTCATGGTCAGAAGAAATCATCCAGCAACTACCACAGCACTGTCTCCTGCCTGCAGATGCCTCTTTTTATTCAGCCTCTGTGGGAAGTAGCAGCACCATCCAGTTCTCAGAGAGCAAGGTCTAGACTAACGGAGCTAACCCCATGTGCTAATCTGAGCTAACCCCAGTTACCCTAGTGGATTTACAGATTGAGGTTAGAATCCAGCAGGGTTCTCTTCCTGCGAAGAATAGGCTTCCCTCTAAGGTTTCACATAGATGCTGGGTGAGGAAAGAGCCCTAAATGGCTTGAAAAACTGGATGCTCTTTGGGCAAAGCAGGAAGACCCGCTATGGAAGAGCACCATTTGGGCATAAATCAGGGTCTCTGTACAAAGAGCGTGCTCAGGAGGTCAAGATGGTTAAGCAGAGAATCTTAGCAGAATATCCGTGGTGGAGAGAAACAATCTCGTTGGGAGAAGGATGACAATAATTGAGGACTTAGAATAAGGGCTAAAAATGATTCAAAGAGAATGCAAAAAGAATCAGGCACAAATCCTTTACTGCATTTTGTTGTAAGAATCTCACCTTACTATGTGTTTGTATTCATTTCTCCACAATCTGTATTTTAGTTTTATTTTCACAGAGACTTGTTGGTGCCAACTAAATGAGCAAAACAGCAGTGACAACAGAACTGCACTAACAAAAATCTCTCATCGGCCCTTGAGAGCAGGCTCCTTAAAGGCGAACAATATTCCACATACCAGGACTTTCTCAGCACCATGCATTAGAAATTGAACTGAATGTTTATTATTTTTTATATATTGGTTGATATGGCTTTCCAGTTTCCCTCAGCATCATTATCCATATTTTGTAGATGACACTAAATCTCAGAGAAGTTGAACCATTTTCCTCAAATCATGTAGCTTTAAATAGGAAAAACAGATATGAAAAGCAGATTTCTTCTTAAATTAAAAAAAAAAATGAGCTCTTGCTTTACCCTAGCACATAGTCTCCCCATCTGTTTTCTCCGCACCAGGGCATTCATGCAACATTCATTCACATAACAAATACAGATCAATCAGTGGATTCATTCATCAGATATGAATTCAGAATCTGTTGTGTCTACCACAGTAGGCTCCAGACTTTCCACTGCATTTGTCTCATCTGCCTCAAATCTCTCCACCCAATGTCTTGGCAAAGATTACAGATCTTTCTTGCACAACATCTCCAGAATCTTTTTCTTTTTTTTCACTCACCTCTGTCTTCATCCATGCTATAGTGTTTTTTTTGTTTTTGTTTTTGAGATGGAGTCTTGCTCTGTCGCCTAGGCTGGAGTGGAGTGGTACGATCTCGGCTCACAGCAACCTCTGCCTACTGGATTCAAGCAACTCTCCTGCCTCAGCCTTCTGAGTAGCTGAGATTACAGGCACACACCACCATGCCTGGCTAAGCTTTGTATTTTTAGTAGAGACGGGGTTTCTCCATGTTGGTGAGGCTGGTCTTGAACTCCTGACCTCGTGATCCGCCCACCTCGGCCTCCCAAAGTGCTGGGATTACAGGGGTGAGCCACCATGCCCGGTCACTGTAGTGTTTATGAAGGATGCATTCTGCACTATGAAGTGTGATGGACATGGCGCTGGAGAAAGACTCCTGCTGTCCACCTCAGGAGCTGACACAATAAACCTCGATCCTTTAATATCTTTATATATTTTTTCCCCTTAATATACTTTTTCCCCTTTCTCTCCAATTCCTGTTTTCTCATGTTCAAGCTCTGACATTCAAAACTAAACACCTTTCTCTAACATGTTGCTTTAATTATTTAAGCCTTTTGCCTGCGATTTTTTCAAATACTCTTAAGTTTTCATAATACTCTCCGAACTTATCTCCAAGTGGCCACACACATACACACACACACACACACACACAGACACACACAAACACACACACACACTCTCTACTTAAATTGAACAGGTTTATTTCTTCACTCAGGAATTCCTACAAACAGATAGTCCGGTTTTCTCCACCCTATGTCCACTCTTTTTCTGCATAGCTCAGTTTTGATTCTTACACTCTCATATTTTACATATTCTTACACTCTGATATGATCTTGTCTCTTATTCTTTATGGCTCTACTGTGTAATTTTGTTGTTGTTGTTTTGACATATAGTTGGACATGTAACTTGTACATGGCACACCTTAGCAAGGAGGCAACCCACATCTCAGATGTCAGTAAAGGAGGCACTCTCCAGGGGTTTCCTAGTGTAGCGGTCAGCACACTAGCCTCATTCCTGAAAGGGCCTAGTTGTGAAAACAGCAGGAGCTTTTTGCCTTCCAGAAATCTCTACCATCTCACAATCCCCAGAGGGGCTCAGCTACAAGGAAGAAGTGATAATGCCATCCCACTTTTATAAACACACATATACACACACACACACACACACACACACAATCATTTATTCATTTTTAATTATTAATTTTTTCTTTTAATCTGTGACACTTTAGCCAGGCAGGCCTAGGCAGGTCCTTCTTTGCTGGGACGGGCCTTTTTCTGTCCCGGAATACCCTAAATTTGACATTTTGGCAGCGCGAGTTTTCCTTGTGACTCTCTCCTTGTTCCCTTTTCTCCTCCTACCTGGCAGAGAGTGCATAGCCACTGTGCTCTTGCCCTGGGCTGTCAATGAGAAGATCTGCCCTTACAGGAGCCCTGCATTCACGCTGCAGGCCCTGAAATCACCTGTGTTCTATGCCACCCACTAAGGACAAACACAGCTTCTCTGACAAGGGGAATTAGCTCAAGTGGTAGAGCGCTTGCTTAGCATGCAAGAGGTAGTGGGATCGATGCCCACATTCTCCAGACTTTATTATTTGGACCTCAGCCCTCCAAACCCGAGTCCGTGTCTGAGCACAGGATGCTCCTCTGGCTCAAGATGTAGGGGCAGCAACAATACAGGCCTGGTGACGGCTCTCTACTGGCATTCAGTATAGCATAGATCTACCATGTAATTATATTCTGTTCCTTCAAGGACCTGTGAAACCAAGGGACACGTGCAATTGCTCTTTTCTCCCTGTTTCTGCCTGCGGCTTCGTCCTAAATGCGAGACATTCATGAAAAGTACAGGGAAGAGCCACCTGGGTAAATACAGCCCCGGCTTTCTGGTCAGGGGACTGAAACCAGGATGTGTCAAGTAACTAGAATGCGCCTGGACAGATACCGTAGAAAGCAAACCCATAAAGTTGCTTGTGAACTTGTGGATGCACCTGCCAGCTGTGAATAAGTGACTCTAATCCCAACAATTTACCTAAAAAGAGCCTGAGAACTGAACTGAGCAATGGCCCACTTTCCAGTCCTCACTGACCACTGGGTCGGTCACACACACTCCGGAGACCTCTAAACAGCCCTGTAAAGGCTTGGCAAGTAGAGTTATCTTTGTAATAACAACACATGGAAGGCTGGTTGGTACTTGGAACTTGAATACAAGGCAGTTGTCTGCCTGCAAAAACAGCAATATTATCCTTAAGATGTCAATAAGACACAGTGTCTCATCACATGATATGAAGAAGTCCAGGTTACAGCCCCAAAATATTCAGCATAAGAAACAACAGGGAGATTGTAATTCACCTGACAAAGAGAACCCTCAAATAACATTACTGAAAGGACACAATGTCAAAATCATCTCACACATGCGTTAAAGCAGCTGTTATAACAATGCTCCTAGAATTAGGGATAACATTCTCGAAGTGAATGAAAAGGTGGAAAGTCTCAGTAAATATCTGGAATTTGTAAACACCAATTTTAAACTTAAGAGTTAAATGTATTAAAACTATTAGGGGAAATAAAAAGCTTAATTCGATGATCTCAGTAACAGAATGCAGATGACTAGGAAAAACAAAAAACAAAAAAAGTCAATGAACTTGAAGACAGTCAAGAATATCTGCATAATCTGAACTACAGAGAGAAAGGAGTATTTCTCTAAATAATCCAAGCCTCAGGGACAAATAAAAAATAACGAATCTAACATTCACTTTATTGTAATCTGGAAAAAAGAGGACAAAGAGGTCTTTGTGAGAGAAAACTTTGAAGAATTAATGGCTGAAAATGTATCAGATTTGTCAAAAGATATAAACCAGATTATTAAAGTTCAGCAAACCTCAAAGGGGATAAACCCAAAGAAACCCATAGCAAGACATGTCGGGGACAGCATGTCTGCCGGGCAGCTCTCGGCCAGCGAAAGGGTCCCAATACCTGGAAGAGAGAGTGCGCCGAAAAACAAAGTAGACAGACAGCGGGGTCTGGAGGTCTGAATAGACGATGCCCATACAGCAATGCCTAAACAGCAGTTTTATTTGTGCATAGGGTCCCAATATATACTGTCAGCTTTTAGACACTGACGTCAGCCCACATTGTTTCAGCTTAAACATTAAAGGGAACAGAAAGTTACAAAATCTAACAGAATGGATAATCTACAAGTTAAAGAGAAACATTCCTAAGATCATAAATTGATCACAAACTTGGTGCAAGACAGATTTGTTGTTGACAGATATTCTTTTCTCTTATCTATTGTGAAAGAGCTTTAGGATTAAGAAAGTACCCTTCCTTAAAGGTTAAGCCCACCATAAATCCCAAGAAGTAATCTTAAAGAATAACACCTGAGTAATCACAGGGCTCAAGCAGTACCGGTAAACAGAGTCACAAAACTAGCCCAAAGCAGAAACTCAAACACAGTGTCCTAATTAAACCACACAGCCATCACCAGGCCATTGTGTAAACGCCTGAGAGATCAAAATAGCTCTTTTACACAATCCCCCATCCCTAGTTCCTGCTTTCCCATAGCTTGACTGCCTCCAGGAGGGGAAAATGCTTCTGGGCTCAAGCTCACATTATGGTGGAGACACTCTTAGGGGTCTCTATGCTGTGGCGAACCCACAAAGACACATCATAATCAAACTGCTGAAAACTAAGAAAATACAAAACAATTCTGAAAGCAGCCAAAGGAAAACAAAAGAGAAACTACCATATGAATGACTGTAGGTTTCTCATCACGAGCCATAGAGCCAGAAAAAAATGTCATAACATTCAGTAAGTACCACAGAAAAAGACTTATCAACCCAGAATTCTATGTGGAGCAAAGTGCCTTTCAGACATAAAGGCAAATAAATGTATTCTCATTGGAAGGTAAATAAATACATTCTCATTCCTAGCAAGACTGCTGGAAAGGAATTAGCAAAGATTTGAGATAAGAAAACTGATACCAGAAGGAAACTTAGAACATCATCAATGAAGGAACAAAAGCAGAAATAGAGAATGTCTGGGTAGACATACAGACTATTATTCTTCTCTTGAGCTCCTTAAGATATGTTTGAAGAGTGAAAGCAAAAATTGTAACTTTATCTGATGCAGTTGTCATTGTACCTAGATATACTACATACATAACATTAAAGGGTGAGGGTAAAGGGACTAACTCTTGATGAAGTTTCTATATTCAACTTGAATGGTGAAATATTGATTCTAAATACACTGTGAAAAGTTTTATATATCTGGTAATCCCTAGACCACTTACTAACCAGATTTAAATAAACCAAAACAAGATAGAAATAGGAACACAGGAGAATTAAAACAAAGCAAACAAAGGTTTTAAATTATTAAATAGATCTATCTAAAAACGTATCTATAATAACATTACATGTAAATGATTTAAACCCATTAATTAATAACTAGAGATCATCAGAATGTATTAAAAATAAATATGGTGACTATAAGAAAGTCACCTGCTTATATATAAGATATATTTCAGAATAAAAGTCATATAGCAGATTGAAAGAAAAGAGTGGGAAAAGATACCTCATGCAAGCATTAATCCAACAAAGCTGTGCTGTATATATCAAAATCAGACAAAGTGGATTTGAAAGCAGAGACATTTTGCAGGAATGATGAGGGCTGCTGCATGATTATGATTGTCAATTTTCCAGGGGAATACTCTCCCAAATGTATACGAGGACACAGAGCTTCAAAACTCATATGAAAAACTGGATAAGCCAGGTAAAAATAGAAAAATCCAATCAGAGTTACAGGCATTAACACTCCTCTCTCAGTTACTGGTAGACCTAGTACACAACAAATCAGCAAACATATTGGAGAATTGACACCACCAGCCACCAATGGATCTAATCAACTTCATAACACATAGCCGGGCACGGTGGCTCACGCCTGTAATCCTAGCACTTTGGGAGGCTGAGGCGGGCGGACCACCTGAGGTCACGAGTTCAAGACCAGCCTGACCAATATGGTGAAACCCCGTCTTTAAAAAAAAAAAAAAAAAAAAAAAAACTTCATAACACAAAATAAAAATTTAGGCAGAAAGCAAAGACGGAAATTAAAAGAAAAGGAAGATCATGCTATAACCAGGAAATTAAGAGTGGTCCAGCATATAGAAGAGTGCTATTACTGAAAGAGTTATTTGGTTATTTTGAAGCATGTTTGAAGGTGTAACTTAGCTGGAAATGACAGAAAGACTGAAAATGGTGAATTTGGAGGTGGATCTTCCTCGTCCATATTTATCTTGTCTTCTTTTGTGGTCTAGGGGGTCTATACTCCCTCTGAATTACCTGATCCTGCTACAGTGTCTGGCACAAAGCATCTCCCTAGCGAATATGTACTAAGTGAGTGGAAAGTAATTGATAGATTCAAGAGTTGTGCAAGAATAATGTTCATTATCTGGCAAATCATTGAATGTGGTGTTTGAAGGAGGGCAATGAGTCAAAGTTGACTTGAAAGGTAAGCACAAAGCCAGACGTGGTGGCTCACTTCTGTAGTCCCAGCACTTTGAGAGGCAGAGGTGGTCAGATTCCTTGATAGTAGGTGTTTGACACAAGCCTTGGCAACATGGTGAAACCCGTTTCTTTTTTTTTTTTTTTTAAGACGGGGTTTCCCCATGTTGGTCAGGCTGGTCTTGAACTCCCGACCTCAGGTGATCCACCCACCTTGGCCTCCAAAGTGCTTGGATTACAGGCGTGAGCCACCACGCCCAGCCGAAACCTGTTTCTACAAAAAAAATTACAAAAATTGTCTGGGTATATGGTATGCACCTGTAGTCCCAGCTACTCAGGAGGCTGAGGTGGGAGGATCGCTTAAATCCAAGAGGTGGAGGTTGCAGTGAACAGAGATCACACCAGGGTCTGGGCAACAAAGTGAGACTCTGTCTTAAAACAAAACAAAACAAAACAAAACAAAACAAAACATAAAAGTTAAGCCCAGGGCAAGTGCAGTGGATCATGCCTGTAATCCCATCACTTCGGGAGGCGGAGGCGGGAGAATCATCTGAGGTCAGAAGTTTGAGACCAGCCTGGTCAACATGGTGAAACTCCGTCTCTACTAAAAATACAAAAATTAGTGGGATGTGATGGCAAGCACTTGTAGTTCCAGCTACTCGAGAGGCTGAGGCAGGAGAATCACTTGAATCCAGGAGGTGGAGGTTGCAGTGAGCCAAGATCGCACCACTGCACTCCAGCCTGGGTGACAGAGTGTAACTTCATTAAAAAAAAAAAAAAAAAGAAAGAAAAGAAAAAGTTAAGCTCAAAAGGTAAGTAAAGAGGTCTGAAATTAGATACTTGGTGTATCAATGAATCGGCTTAAGTGCAAAGAAGGGCCAGAATAACTGTGAGCTGGTGCAGAGGGAAAAAAAATCACATTTAAAATCTGAAGATATCTGCTTCTCAATTTGGGCTTTCTCACTTAGCAGCTTCAGCACCTTAGAAAGAAGACTTAACTTCTCTGAGCCTCTGTTACTTCCAAAAAGTGCATACATAGTTTTGTTGGCAAAATCAATCAGACTACATGAAGTAAACTCCCTAAGTCTCCTAGTATAATTTATGGCACAAACAATTGGGGAAAAATAGGGAGGATATTATTACAAGTTCAGTTTGTGTTTTTTGTAGAGTGAATGTCTCCAGTCACATAGATGCAAGTGGAGATACACAGTAAGAGTCATATGAACAGGAGGCACTTTTGAAGGCTGTTTCTTCCTTCATTCATTCACTTAGTCATCAAGGAACTATTATGAATTAAGGATCTTCTCATTTTCTTATCAACAAAGGAGACTACAGAAAAGAGGAATGACTAAGATCCTGAAGAAGGGAAAAGCTAGATCATTGGGCCACAAAAGGGAAAAAAGCAGCAAGACAGGTTCAATAGTTTCCGGTCCCTCAGGCCAGAAGGTCCTAACATTATGTGAATACTGTAAACAGGTGGACTCCATCTGTCTGGGCAGGGAGTTCTTCCAGTGCAGTGTTGGCTGATAAGGAGTGATTTCTAAGTAGCATTGATTGTGCTCTTTAAAAGCTAGGACTTGATAAAGCAGCAGTGTCTGGGAAATGAGATTTGATAATCTGGATGTCAGCTCTTGGGAACAGTTGCTCTCTGAGAGCAGCAGGCCGCCTGTCAGTCTCATATTCTGAAGGTCCTGAGTTCAAACATCAAGCAAGGTACAGCTTTTGCCTCTATTTCCGTTAAGGGAAATGAAATAGGTGCAATAAATAATGGAACACAAATGCTATGAGATAATGATTTCAGGACAGACCAAATATTAGCTTAAAATTTAAAAATAAGCTTGCTTGCTTGCTTTCTTCTTTCTTTTTTTCTTTTTCTGTTTTCTTCTTTTGGCTTCTCAATGGTTTGAGTACAAGCGTTGGTGAAGAGATACAAATTACACAAGAAACTACAGGCTATGTCATGTGTCTACTGCTCTAGCTGACAGAGAAGCAGGGGTAACTTCTCTTCCAGCTGCCTGCTCTGAAGGTCATCCAACCATACTTACGAAGTTGGGTGGGTGAAGTGTTTCATCCTTATAATCAGCTAACCAGTATTTATCAAGCACATATCTTGTTAAAAGACTGTTTGGGGCCGTGCGCAGTGGCTCACGCCTGTAATCCCAGCACTTTGGGAGGCCGAGGTGGGTGGATCACGAGGTCAAGAGATCAAGACCATCCTGGTCAACATGGTGAAACCCCGTCTCTACTAAAAATACAAAAATTAGCTGGGCATGGTGGTACATACCTGTAGTCCCAGCTGCTCGGGAGGCTGAGGCAGGAGAATTGCTTGAACTCAGGAGGCGGAGGTTGCGGTGAGCCGAGATCGCGCCATTGCACTCCAGCCTGGGTAACAAGAGCGAAACTCCGTCTCAAAAAAAAAAAAAAAGACTGTTTGGGAGGTGGTGCAGTGGCTGACGCCTGTAATCCCAGCACTTTGGGAGGCTAAGGTGGGCGGATCACAAGGTCAGTAGTTCAAGATCAGTCTGGCCAATATGATGAAACCCCGTCTCAACTAAAAATACAAAAATTAGCCAGGTGTGGTGGTAGGTGCCTGTAATCTCAGCTACTTGGGATGCTGAGGCAGAAGAATCACTTGAATCCAGGAGGCGGAGGTTGCATTGAGCCAGGATCAAGCCACTGCACTCCAGCCTGGGCGACAGAGCAAGACTTCATCTCATAAAACAAAAAAGAAAGACAATTTTGGGTACAGCAATTTACAGTGAATAAAACACAGATATCCTCACCTTTGTGATACTACATCACAGTTGGGAGGAGTGAGGAGAAACAGACAGGAAGCAAACAAGAAAAATGAACAAGAAGTTATGTGATGATGTCTACTGCGAGGAAATCATTAGGCAGTAAAGGACTTGGCAGTGTGAAGGTGGCACATTCAGTTTTCAGGAGAAGAATCAGGGAAGTTGTCATCTTGAAAGTATCATTTAGCTTCCCTTTCTTTTAATCTTTCTTTACATGCAAAATGAGGCCTGTGGGGTTCTCTGGAAGGATCACAGCACCTAGAGATGGATCTGGGCAGTAGGAACTGCTCAGTAAGCATTAGCTACTGCTCTGGCTGCCTTCTCCCTACAAAATGCTAGCCTCTCACACTGAGCTAGCATCATATCATAGGTGCTCACTAGGAGTTTGCCTGGTGAATTTACAGGTTGAGGTTAGAACCCAACAGGTTTCTCTTCCTGGAAAGAACAAGTTTCCCTCTAAAATTTCACATAGTCACTGGGTGAGGAAAGAGCCTCAAATGGCTTGAAATAACTTAGTGCTCCTTGGTCAAAGCAGGAAGCCCTACTTTGGAAGGGCACCCTGGGGGCATATATGAAGGTCTCAGTACAAAGATGAGTGCTCAGGACTTCAAGATGGTTAAGCAGAGAATCTGTCCAGAATGTTCATGGTGCAAAGAAACAATCTTGTTGAGAGAAGGATGACAACAACTGGGGAATTAGAATACAGGCTAAATAAGATGGAAAAATAGTTCAACAGGAATCAGGCACAAATCCTTTACTACTACATTTTTTTGTAAAAATCCGTTTTGCCTAGAAAATCATGCTTTACTGTGCATCTCTACTGTGCTTCTCCACCATCTATTTTACTTTTTAAACTTTATTTCATTTTTATCACCACAGAAGCTTGTTGCTACAAAATAAATGAGCAAATCAACCAATGGCAACAAAACTGCACTGACATCTCTCCTTAGACCGTGAGAACATTTTCCTCAACGGTGAACAATACTCCATGTTCAGCACCATGTGCCAGAAGTTATACTGACCGTTTATTGATTTTTAAGTAAGTTAAGGGATATAGTTTTGCAGCTTCCCCAGGTATTGTTACCCTAGTGTTATAGGCGACACTAAAGCTCCGAGTATTGTTAAACCACTTTCCTCGGATCACATAACTTTAAAGAGGAAAACCAGATACGAAAAGCAGACTTATTTCTAAATGAAACCATCAGAAGCTCTTGCTTTAACCAAGTACAGTCCCATCATCTGTTTTCATCACACCAGCTCACTCATGTAACATGAACAGACATATTTCTTCACATAGGAATTCCCACAAACATCACAGCCTGTGTCTACCCTAGGTTTTCTCCACCCTGTGTTCACTCGTCCTCTGAAATGCTGAAGTTTTTTTATTCTTTCACTCTGATATGACCTTGATCTCTTGTTCTTTATGCCTCTTATCTGCCTTATTTTTTGTCATTGTTCTGTCATGTCGTTGGATATGTAACTTTTACATGACACATCTTAGCAAGAAGACAACACATATCTCAGATGTGAGTAAAGAAGCATTTTCCAGGGATTTCCTAGTGTACTGCTCAGCATGCTGGCCTCATTCTTAAAAGTCCCTTGGTGCAAAAAAAGCAGGAGCTTTTTGCCTTCCAGAAATCTGCACCATCCTACAGCCTCAGCTACAAGAAACAAGCAATAATGCCATCCCATTTCTTCAAAAAAAAAAAAAAAAAATCAGTTAAGCATCCTGAGTATCTGTGACACATTAGCTGGGCAGGTCCTTCTCTGGGACATGGCTTTTTCTGTCCCAGAATATGGGAAACTTGATATTTGAGCAGCACTAGAGTTTTCCCTCTGTGACTTTCTCTTTGTTCTCATTTCTCCACCTTCCTTGCCGAGAATCAGTAGCCACTGTGCTCTTGCCCTGGGCCATCAATGAGAATATCTGCTCTTAGTGGAGTCCTGCTTTTAGGCTGAAGTCCTTCAAGTCGCCTGTGTTCTAGACTACCCACTAAGGATGAAAAAGATGCTGTGAGATGGGGAGTTCGCCGAAGTGGTAGAGTGCCTGCTTAGTTTCTGAGAGGTAGTGGGACTGATGCCCACATTCTCCAGATGTTACTACTTGGACCTTAGGTCTCCAGGTTACAGTGAAAACATACATGTATTAAACACTGATCTCAGTAGTATCCTGGATACCTCTTTGGTTCATTATGCAAAGGCAGCAACAATACAGGGTTGGCCAAGACTCTACGTGTATGCAGTATAGCATAGCTCTATCAATGTGTAGTTAGTTTTCTGTTTCTTTGAGGAGCTGTGATACCAAGGGGCATGTCCCAGTGCACTTATTCTCCCTGTTTCCTCCTGCAGTTTGGTCCTAAATACAGCGCAATTATGGCAAGTTCAGGGCAGAGTCATTCAGGTAACTATAGCCCCATCTTTCTGAACAGGAGACCAAAACCAGGAGTTTCCAAGTAACCAGAAAAGACACTTGGTAAGCAAACCCGTAAAGTTGTTTCTGAACTCCTAGGTGCGCCTGTGAACTGTGAATAAGTGGCTCTGACCAAAGACAGCTTAGCTAAAAGAATCTGAGAACTGTACTCGGTGATAGCCCACTTTCCAGTCCTCACTGGCCACTGGGTTGCACACACTCCACAGATCTCTGAATAGCAGTGTTAGGGCTTTGAAAACAGAATTGACTTTGAAACCAGAATTGACTTTGAAACTACAACACACAAGGCTGGCTGGTTATTGGAACTTGAACACAAGGCCATCGTGTGCCTGCAAAAACAATAATCTTAGTATCCTTAAGATTTTAACAAGACACAGTGTCTCATCACATAATGCAAAGTACAACCCCAAAATATTCAGCATATGAAGAACCAGGACAATGTGAAGTCGCTTGGCAAAGAGAGTCCTCGAGTAACAATACTGAGAAGACACAGATGTTAGAGCCGTCACACACATACCTTAAAACAGGTATATAACAATGCTCCATGACTGAAGGGATAACACTCTTGAAGTGAATGGAAAGTTGGGAAGTCTTAGCAAATATCTGGAAGCTATAAACACTGATTTTACACTTAAACATTGAAAAATGAGCCAGGCGCGGTGGCTCACGCCTGTAATCCCAGCACTTTGGGAGGCCGAGGTGGGTGGATCACAAGGTCAAGAGATCAAGACCATCCTGGTCAACATGGTAAAACCCCGTCTCTACTAAAAATACAAAAATTAGGTGGGCATGGTGGCACGTGCCTGTAGTCCCAGCTGCTCGGGAGGCTGAGGCAGGAGAATTGCTTGAACCCAGGAGACGGAGGTTGCGGTGAGCCGAGGTCGTGCCATTGCACTCCAGCCTGGGTAACAAGAGCTAAACTCCGTCTCAAAAAAAAAAAAAAAAAAAACAAAAATTAAAAAAAAAAACATTGAAAAAGGAAATTAACCAAAATTATTAGGAGAAAAAAGCTTCAATGGGTTATTTCAATAACAAAATTGAGACACTCAGATTAAAGTCAATGAACTTGAAAACAGAACAAAAATACCAATCTAATCCAAGCAACAGAGAAAAAGAAATATTTTTGGGCAAAGCAGGAAGCCCTCTGATGGAAGGGCATCATTTGGGCATATATGAGAGTCTCAGTACAAAGATGAGTGCCCAGAAGGTCAAGATGGTTAAAGGAAGAATCTGACCAGAACGTTCATTGTGCAGAGAAACAGTCTTGCTGGGAGAAGGTTGACAACAATTGACAACTGGGAATATAAGCTAAATAAGTTTCAAAAGGAATACAAAAAAGGCACAAATCTTTATGACATTCTTTTGTACGAATCAATTTTTGCCTAGAAAATCATACCTTAATACGCGTGTCTATTGTGATTCTCCACCGTCTTTTTCTCTTTTTTTTTTTTTTAGAGATGGAGTCTGGCCCTATCGCCAGGCTGGAGTGGCATGATCTCAGCTCACTGCAACCTCTGCCTCCAGGGTTCAAGTGATTCTCCTGCCTCTGCCTGCTGAGTAGCTGGGACTACAGGCACATGCCACCACGCCCAGCTAATTTTTGTATTTTTTTTTTAGTAGAGACGAGGTTTCACCATGTTGGCCAGGATGGTCTCGATTCCCTGATCTTTTGATCCGCCCTCATCGGCCTCCCAAAGTGCTGGGATTACAAGCATGAGCCACCGTACCCGACCCTATTTTACTTTTTTAAACGTTATTTCATTTTTATTTTCACAGAAGCATGTTGCTACAACTAAATGAGCAAAACAGCCAGTGGCAACAGAAATGCATTAATATCTCTCCTTAGACCTTGAAAGCATTTTCCTTAAAGGTGAGCAATATTCCACATACAAGAACTTTTTCAGCACTATATGCTAGAAATTAAACTGAATGTTTATTAATTTTTATGTGAGGTGGTCAACATAGTTTTTCAGCTTCCCCAAGTGATATAAACGACACTGAAGCTCAGAGCAGTAAGCCATTTTCTTCAGATCACTTAGCTTTAAAGAGTCTCCATTACATTTGGAAAGTGCAGATTAGTACAAAACCCAGTTTTGTGGCCAAGATTCAACTGGACTATAAGAAGTAAACTCAGGAAGTCTTTCAGTATAGTTGATGGCACGAAAGACTGAAAACCACAGAAAGACTACTATTCTTTTGGTTTGTGTTTTTTGTAGAGGGAATGTCTCTAGTCATGTAAATGAAAGTGGATGTATGGAGTAAAAGAGAGCAGTAGGAACAGGAAACACATTTGAAGACTATTTCTTCATTCATTATTCAGTGGGTCAGTCACTGACCTGTCATGAGCCAAGCATCTTCTTGGTTTGTTTTCAACAAAGGAAACTATGGTACGTGTAAGAGTGACTAAGCTCTCTCAGGGCAGGAGAAGCCCGATCATTGTCATTGGGCCATAAGAGGGAAAAGTGCATCAAGACAGGTACAATTAATTGCTCCCAGTCCCACAGCCCAGACAGTCCTATCATCAGATGGAATTAATACAGGATTGAGTAAATACCTGGCAATTCATACTGGATTGAATGAAGACAGTCCTATCATTGGGTAAATATTGGAAAGGAAAGAACTCCACCTGTGCTGAGTGTGGAATTCTTCAGGCGCATCACTGCTGGATATGGAGTGATTTCAGAGTAGCATTCATTGTGTTCTTTGAAAGCCTGCGCTTCATAAAGCAGCTGTGCCTAGGGGTTGAGATTCGTTCATCTGCATGTCAACACTTGGGCAGGAGTTGCCCCCTTAGAGCAGCCAGCAGCACATCAGTCTGATATTCTAAAGGTTCTGAGTTTGAGCCTCAGAGATGGCAAAAGGTATTTTTCACTCCTCCAAGCAGTGTAACATTACCTTAGTTAGTAACATAGTAAATAATAACAATAAAAGGATTAGAAAGGAAACACAGTAAGAAACAAATAAAAAGGAATCATTTTCAGTAATCACAGAGAATTATGGGATCAGCAATTGCAGAGAATGGTGGAATTCGTTCTCAGTGATTTGATGAAATGAATGGTGAAGAAATTTAGATTATCTGAGAAACCACAGGTGTATTATATAATTATCTTCCTCTCCATCTGATGGAGGAAGCATGGGAAATTTCTCTTGTAACTTGGTGCTCTGAAGTTTGCCCTGATGCAGTTACGGGGTGGAGGAGTGTAAAATTATCAATCTTCTATTAATCTAATAAAAACTTTTTTGATCCCATATCTTGTTCAGCGGCTGTTCTGCATGTGGCGATCCAAGAACAAACAAAACGCAAAAATTCTTGCCCTCGTGAAATTACATCTTGTTTGGGAGAAATGAGGAGAAACAGATAAAGAAACATTTTTAAAATGCATAGTAAACTGGGTGACAATATCTACTGTGAAGGAATCGTTACACAGCAAAAACATTGGGAGTGTGTGGAAATGGCAAGTTCAGCTTCCAGGGGAAGAGTCAGGGAAGTTGTCACCTTGAAGGTATCATTTAGCCTTCCCTTCCTCCGGTCATCTTGCTGGGACCCTTGTGCCCAATTTTTCTCATACTAAGAGTACTTCTTACCTAGCAAGGCCAACTGGGGATTATGAGAGGTTTTGCACATAAGGTAAGTTGGCTTAGTGAGAAAAATGATGGTACAGGAGGACCGGGGTAACAAAGCCTTCCTACGTTTCCTCATTTGGAAAATGAGGACTGTGGCATTTTCTGGATAGATCGCAGCACCTAGAGATGGATCTGGGCGATAGGAACTGCTCAGTTAGCATTAGCTACTGCTCTGGTTGCCTTCTCCCTGTGGAAGGCTGGCCTCTCTCACTGAGCTTGTACCATATCATAGGTACTCATTGGGGGTTGTCTAGTGAATTTACAGATTGAGGTTAGAACCCACCAGGGTTCTCACCCTGAAAGGATTAGGCTTCCCTCTAAGGTTTTACACGGTCTCTGGGTAAGGAAAGAGCCCTAAGTGGCTTGAAAAATGGCATGTTCTTTGGACAAAGCAGGAAGCACTGCTGTGGAGGGGCTTCATCATTTGAGCAGGTGTCAGGGTCTCAGTACAAAGATGAGAGCTGAAGAGGTCAAGATGGTTATGCAGAGAATCTGAGCAGACTGGAACGTCCACGGTGGAGAGAAACCGTCTGTAAATTTGTTGGCTTCACATCTACACTTTGAATGGACCAGAGTCCTTACTTAATGCCCTTAGGAAAAACAGAAAAGAAGGGAACATGCTTTTCTCAGGATGAAGAGAAGACTTTTCCCATTGTTTTTGACTAAATTCACACCTAGAAGTAGCATTTCTATTCAACACCGTACCAACGGTTCTAGTCAGGGCAGCTGGGCAGTAAAGTGAAACAGAAGACATCTTGATTGAGAGGGAAGAAGTAAAACTCTTTTTTCTTTTTTGCAGGTGACACGATTGTGTAGTAGAAAATCCTAACAGATTCACTAAAAAAGATTACATCTAATAAAGGAGTTCAGCAAGGTTGCCGGATTCGAGATCAATATATAAAATTAATTATGGCCAGTCCTGGTGTCTGAGTGATTCCCAGGGCCCAGCAAAGGGACCAAGTCTCCGGAGCTCTGAAGACAAGGGGTAACACACCAAAATATGGACTCATTTTCCACTCCACCTTCATTGGCCGAGCAGCTGCCAAGAACAAGGGCCGCATCTCCCGATACCTGGCAAACAAATGCAGTATTGCCTCACGAATTGATTGCTTCTCTGAGGTGCCCACAAGTGTATTTGGGGAGAAACTTCGAGAACAAGTTGCAGAGCGACTGTGCTTCTATGAGACTGGAGAGATTCCACGAAAGAATCTGGATGTCATGAAGGAAGCAATGGTCGAGGCAGAGGAAGCGGCTGCCGAAATTACTAGGAAGCTGGAGAAACAGGAGAAGAAACGCTTAAAGAAGGAAAAGAAACGGCTGGCTGCACTTGCCCTCGCGTCTTCAGAAAACAGCGGTAGTACTCCAGAGGAGTGTGAGGAGGCAAGTGAAAAACCCAAAAAGAGGAACAAAAAGCAAAAGCCCCAGGAGGTTCCTCAGGAGAATGGAATGGAAGACCCATCTACTTCTTTCTCCAAACCCAAGAAAAAGAAATCTTTTTCCAAGGAGGAATTGATGAATAGTGATCCTGAAGAGACCACTGGCAGCCCCAGTCTTCCCAAGAGGAAGAAACCATCACCCAAGGAGGAAGCAGTTAATGATCCTGAAGAGGCAAGCAACAGAAGTGTCTCCAAGAAAAAGAGGAAATTCTCCAAAGAAGAGCCAGTCAGCAGTGGACCTGAAGAGGCTACTAGCAGCAAGAGCAGCTCCAAGAAGAAGAAAATGGTCGGTAAAGAAGCCCAGGAAGATTAGAATGCAAATGGACATTCTCTGGGAGGCGGGGCGTACCATAGCCCAAGGTGACATTCCCCACTCTGTGTCCTGTTCCCCAATAAAAACAAACTCAAAAAAAAAAAATTAATTAATTGTATTTCTTTCACTAACAGTGTACCATTTGAAAATATAATTAAGAAGACAATTTTGTTTTTCATTATTCAAAAGAATAAAATACTTGGGAATACGGTTAGGAAAAAATGCACAGAACTTATACCGTTACAACCACACATAATTGTTGAAAGAAATGAAGAAGACCTAAACATTTGGAAAGAGGTGCCGTGGTCAATACTCCCCAAATTTTTCTACACTTTAATGTAATTATTATCAAAATACCAGCTGGCATTTATTTCTTTATTTTAGATGTTGATAAGCTGATCCTAATATTCTTGCAGAAGTGCAAGAAATTCTGAGTAGCCAAAACAATTCTGAAAAAGAAGAACAAAATTGCAGGAAGCAGTCTCCAAATTAAAAACGTATACTAACAAACAGTCATCAAGACGATATGGTACTGGCGTCAGAATACACAAATGAGTCAATGAAATAGAATTGATAGTCCAGAAACAAATCCCTACATTTACAGCCTATTAATTCAGAATTTCCAAGACAATTCCATTGGAAGACAGTAATCATCAACAGATGATGCTGAAACACAACTGGAAATCCACATACAAAAGAATGAAGTTGGACCCCTTCCTCACACTTTATACAAAAATTAATTCAAAATTGATCAACAACTTCAACGTAAGAGTTGAAACTATAAAACTTTAAGAAGAAAGCACAGGAGCACATCTTTTGAGAAGTCAATGTTCTTTTCATATATTTTTTCTTAGTAATAGTCATTATAGTCAGTTTACAGTATCTGTGAGGTCCATGTCCATGAATTCAGCCAACCAAAGGTCAAAAATATTAGGAAAAATGCATTTGTATTGAACAGGTACAGACTTTTTCTTGTCATTATTCCCTAAAGAATACAATATAACAACTGTCTACATAGCTTACATTGTATTAGGCATTCTAGGTAATCTAGAGATAATCTGAAATATATAGGAGGATGTGCCTAAGATATATGCAAATATGATGCCATTTAATTGAAGGGACTTGAGCATCTGAGGATTTTGATATCTATAGATTCTGAAAGATGACTATACATCTTTATGCAATGTTCATGTCATCGTTACTCATCACTGCAACTCAATCGGAGTTGTACTTCAAGTTATTTCTGCAATCAGTGGATCCAAAAGACTATGGCCTCAAATGTGTCACTGAAATGAGTAAGGCAATTCACTAAATAATTTTTTTTAATTTCCTGGATTAAATACAAAACAGCATATACTGTTTGCTATCCACTCAACAATGATTTCAGTTTATCACAATGTTTTCCATTCTTCTTTTCTAATATAGAAAGAGCCAGAAAACATGGGTTTGAGGTGCACTGGCTCACCGTTTTATTTACTATCAATCAGTGGAGTAGAAATTCCCATCCAGGAAGAGGGTTCATTCCTGTCTCTCAGCCTCAGCAAAAGTTAAACATTTCAGATCTTTCCTGACTTTGGATCTATTGGGCATGCTCTGTCCTCCACCACTATCCCATCCTAGGGGCATACAGAGCCACTCAGAGCCTCAGAGATACACTCAGCAAAATGGAACCGATCACCATATAGTGCAGCCTGTTGCTCATCTGACCAAAATACACTATGTTGAGATAGCCTGGGTTCTACAGACCCGTGAAGTCCATTTGGAGCACAAGACACTCTTCCCATCATGTCTGCAC